>JAGPOW010001543.1:58228790-58248619 GCA_030014935.1 Caiman crocodilus | reverse complement strand
CTTCTGCTTGACATAAGTGAATGAACTCTGCATAGCCTTTATGTATGAGTGTGTGTAAAAGGGTGAATGGTGAGAGAATGGCATAGAGATGGGAGAAGAAGATGTAACTGTTTATGTAAGCAACAAGGTGCCAAATGTAAGTTACCAGTCAGTAAACTAATTAATGAATGGCTGAAGAATACCTTTTAGGCTGGTAGCACAAAGAAGATAACAAGGAGAAGGAATGTACCCATCCTGCCAGACAGACAGCAAGAACACTCCAAGGCGAAGATAAGCTGAAGACAAAAGAAGAACAACCACAAAAACAGATGTTGGGTATGGAAAAACCTCAAAGCACTGAAACAAAGGATGCCAATCTCTATAAAAGAACACTTTGAACATGCCAAGTTCGGTGAGTATCTTTCTCTACTGCTGTTTCATTGGAGCACAGGTGCATCTGTTCACCCTGTTCTAGCTCTTATCTTCAAATCTGCTATCTTCAGATCATCATCATCTACTCAATAAGCCCGGGTTGGCCACCCATGAGCAACTATTGCTGGTTACTATACCTGGTGTATGTGTGGATGAAATGGTTGTTTTGTGTATGTGTATACCTGTGTGTAATGATTTTTATGATGATTTGTGTGTGTTTGTATTAAAGGTGTGTCCGAACACCTATGTCTAACTCATGTAATCAATAAATGCAGCACCTTGTTTTATCCCCCTTTACAGTGAAGTCTCACTCATGATTTAAGCAATTGGCAATTTGAGTAACATTTTTGGTAGAGAATCTGTGTGGGATGAATAAGGTTCTATGTTCCAGTTATTGATCAGTTGTATGTTAGCTGTATAGTAAGTTTTGTCTGTGTATGTGTTTGTCTATCGAAGACATGCACACCACTCAGTGGTAGAAATGCCAGGTATAGTGGTCTTGAGTGCTGCAGCAATTTGAACGTATCCCATGGACCAAGCAGGCAGTAACAGACACCTATACCATTGAAAATGTAAAGGACAAATTTAAGAACTATATGCAGATATATAATATACCACCACACTCCATGAAAAAGGAGGCAGCAGCAATGTGGCTTTTATGGGAAGCTATTAAAAATCTGTTCCTCTGTCTACCTAACTGTTAAGAGGCATTTTAAAGGGGTTAGTTAAAATTTGTAGTAAGGTAAAGTTGTATAGTAAATGTGACTAGGGTTGTAAGCTTTGTGCAGGAGAGGTGGTTTCTTACTGCTGACCAGAAAACTGTTTCTCTGTGTCAGGCAGAGTAGTGGACAGAAGTACATGCTGTGGTCTGCTTGGGATAAAGTAAGAAGCTCCTGTTGTGTTTGCAATAGGAAGCTAGGAGAAAGCAGAGAAAGCCATCTCTCTGCTGGAAAGGCTGTGTAAATGACAGGGTCCTTGGGAAGGGTTACAGTCTTTTATGGATGGTTACAAGAGCAGTTGTGTGTTCTCTGTGAAGTTTGTAAGGTATAAATTACAAGTGCAAGTTATAGCAAGGTAAAGTGTTATGCAGGCAGTGGAGCTTCAAAGAGATCAAAGATGGTTAGAGAAATGTGAAACAGATACTCTGGGATCCTGTGTGCCAGAAAAAAATAGAGGCAGCTGGTGGCACAGAAAGAGACAATGTATGTTACTGGATATCTGCTCAGGCAGTGGCAGAGAATTTGTGATTGGAAGTGAGGAGAAACTTGGTTCTTCCCCCTGCCTCCCTCCTCTCCAGGAACAGTGAAGGGCCTAGAAGAGATAGAGATTGTTACAGGAGCATAACAGCTTGTTTTGGGAAACATCAGGGTAGAGCTGTGTAAATGGAGATCAGTGCCCAGAATTACTTCAAGTTACTCTGGGCAGGGAAAGAGCAGTGATCTAATCAGAGGCATGCTTTGTTTATTTCCTGCAGAGGCATAGTTTGAAGGTTCCTTTATAACATAGGAAAAAAAGTTTTTTTTCTGAAGGAGTTGTGTGTGGTGTGCAATTTGTCACCTGTGGTCTTTTGGAGGGAGCTAAAATGGAGCCTACTGGACTGTGTGCCTGTGAGGAAGAGAGACAGAGATTGTTTTTGATTTGTAGAAGCCAGGGCTAGCACAAAGTGTGCAGCTGTAAGAAAGAGAGAGAAAAATCAAGATTTGCTAGATGTATTGGTTTATAGAGATCAAAGCAAGAAGGGGCCACTGATGAGAATGGATTGTGAAGCCTGTAGCCTAAAAAGGGTTATGGTTAAGATCTATTAACAAAATGAAAACTGAAAGTTAGGTAAGACCTAAAAAAAGGAAGTGTTGGGATTCTAGAGAGTTGTTAGAGAGAGAGATCTGCTGGAGAAAGTTTTGCCATCAGAGTTGAAAGAACTAAATCCAGAAACTTGCTGAAAAGTGAGATCTCTCTGAAGGTGTTTGAAAAGAGACTCAGAGAGCACAGAAAAGAATTAAGAGTGGGTGCTAAAGAGCAGGGCCCAGCCAAAAAAAGAGCATGGAAAGCCAGGTGTCTGAAAGGTGGGTGAAGCAGTCAGTGACCTGAAGTCCAGGAGGGGTTAGATCAGGGCAGAATAAAACTGAATTAGCCCAGAGGCTCTGAGGGGAGCTGAGAAAGAGCGAGATCTGATAGGGGTCTGCAGGGCCCTAGAAGACCAAGTGACCTAGCAGTCAAGAGAAGGGGCACAGTGCAATCTCAACTGGCCCAAGAAGGGGCCAGGATGCCCAAAAGTGAGAAAGTGTGCCCATGAGAAATAAAGAAGACCATAGCAGGACAGTAAAAAATTTAGTCATGGCTATGATCTAAACTGCCACCTTCCTGGGTGTGGTTAGTGTGTAGAGCTACCTATAGTAGGGTAGTCTCTGCAAAATGCCACATAATAATCACTCTGGGGAATGGACAGGGTGAATGTAGGGCGCCTTTAAACTCTAGCTTCCACCGCCTTGTAGGTTACTCTTAATTGGGAAAAGGCTAGGGGGGACATACCCCGACAGAAAAACCTTTAGTAAGGGCCAAAGTAAAAGAATAGAGCAAAGTAGAAAAACAGTCTGGGAGGCAGCTGTTATTGAGAGGGAGATGTGGAAAGTGTTTAGAAGGAAAGGAAGGAAAAAATAAGAGATTAACTGAGTTTAAATGCTAGAGCAAGTAAGAGGAAAGAGTAAGAATGTAATTTTAAAAATAATTGAATTAAAACAGGGAAAAAGATACAGTTGGTTTAAAACAAAAGGTTAGGTCCTGATCTCAGAGTGCCTGAGGTCATGCTGTGGTCTGTTTGGGTTAAGTACAACAACCTCAATCGCTGTGTGTATATTGCAAGGCAGGAAAACTGCTGGAAATAAGTATCTGCAAGCTCACTGGTAAAAGTGGTGAGAAATGTTTTGGTTTTTTTTTAACCTCCCCTCGCTCTTCAGAAATAGTGTAAATCTTTTAGAAAAGAAAGTCTTAACAACTTGTTAAGGCAATTGGCAATTTGAGGTACAATATGACCTCCATCGTAATCTCCATGTAATTTTAGGGTCAGGGTATTTCTCTGAAAATGACAAATTCATTTAAATTAAATGACTAATTTACTTTCCCCAATTCACTTACATATCTTTTGGCTGTAGATGTCGTGTCTTCCTTGCTCACATTCTACAAGAGTAGGAATCCTCCAACTTCACTAGCTTGCACATTACTTATGATATGGTGTCGCATGTATTCAGCATTTCCATATTTCAAAATGGCGGTGGGGGCACTATAACTAAAGCTCAGTGAAACACAGACACTGACTACACAAGACACTGTGAGCACTTTAGTTAAAGTGGCTTCTGAGAGCTGCTGTAATTAAAGTGTGCCTCCACAAGATGCCCATAAAGTCTAATTTGAATGCCATGGTTATGAAAGATTTGAAGATTGATAAACATTTGTGTTAAGATTATCAAACTATTATTTACTGGAGTTTGTAAAATCTTATGGTTGTTCAGCTGATCTTCAAAGGAGTTTTGGATTTTATATCATACAATTTGAAGAAATGGTTGCATAAAGTATACATATCAGGATCTAGATTTCAAGAATTTTTCATTTCCGTGTTCCTTTGAAATTACAAGGCTGTGAAATTGATGTCTGTGAAATACAGTTCATATCACTACTTCTGCTGTGATCTGAATAAAAGTAAATGGATATTGGGCAGAGGAAATTAAAGGAGTGTTAGATGGACAGTTTCACATAGAAATATGCTTGAAAGTTAGGCTGCAGTAAAAATGTACTTTATTAAAAAGTTAAAAATCAAATCAAACAGCTTTAATGATACAATATGAAGCAAAAAAAATGTACTGATAATTCTCTAAGGAACAGATCCTCAAAAGTAGAGTTTAACTGCAATTTATGTATGTAAATCTTATATTAAATATTGAAACTGACACTTAATCCTGTAGGGCATGAAAATCTATAGGCAATAAAGTTTTGGATAGTAAAAATCTCTTGGATGCCTAAAGTTATGATTCTGGACAAGCTAACTCAAGTCAGGGTGAAGCAAGTAAACACTGATTTTCTGTGTTCCTGTGCTTTTCTTCTTTAAAGGGCCTGAGATGGCAAGCGTAACTAACACACATCTATTCCTATAAAATGGGATTATTCCACACAAACAGATTAATGCTTTCCATGCATTGTATGAGAACCTTGGGTGCCTTATTCAAGGGAGTTTATTCCATCCCAGGATCCAAGCACCTTAAAATTAGGTACTATCTCACTGACCCTTTTCTGGATCTAGTCCAAAATAATGTGACTATATGGGAAAATGTGAAATATGGGACACTGACCATCCTCCAACAGTGTTGCTGCTTTTGGCAGAAGTGGGAAATGGGTGGCATGGTGCAGCTCTAGTATTATTATTCTGGCAGCTAAGGAGTCAATTGCTCCTTAGCTCAAAGATGTTAACAATCATCTCCCCTTTTTAATGGTCATTCCACTAATCAAGCTAACCTATTTTAGGGTAATTTTGCTGTTTGCTAGAGGTTCCTATTTTACAGTTTATGCCACCTCACCTCCCTACCATGCCCTGCACCCAGGACACTCATTTTAATTTTCACCAGCCAGCCAGAACTGGCTTTCAAAATCCTAAACTGTCCCAACCAAACTGGGATGGATAATCACCCTAGTCCTAATTGTTTAATTGATACAGTAGACTTAAAAAACTGGTGTGATATTAGCAGAATGGTTCAAGAAAGATAACCACTTCTCTATCTACATGTAAAAAGTGTGTATGTTGGTATGGGAGACTGCCAGAGCCTGTAAATGACCAGCTCTCAATGAGCTAAAATATACATCCTTGGAAGTTTGTAAGACCCAGCTAGACACAAAGCCTTGGCTGGAATGATCTAGTTGGGGATGGTCCTGCTTTGAGCAGGGGGTTGGATAGTTGGGGTCCCTTCCAACCCTTATTTTCTATGATTCTATGATCTGCTGAAGCCAGTGGATGAAAAGACTGTTGCAGTCTTTTCAGAGCAGAAGTATTATTGCAAAGTACTCTTATTATTACAATGTTTGAAGTCGGATGGAACAGCTGGTGTTCGTGGAAAAGCCAGGAGTGTGGGAAGGTGATGCAGAACTTGGCTGGCCTCCAGATAAGCACCTACTAAAAGATCAGCAGTTAAGGTAGATAAAATGGCCAGGATCTCTGTATATAGAAGGGGCTGGGAGCTCAGATTGACTGGGTTTTATTCCTGCCTTTCCAATTGTGTTGCTGCATGGCACTGAAAGAGTCACGAGTACTTCAGGTTTTCTAGCTGTGAAAGGGGCATAACAAAACCACTTTCCTTCTATCCAAAAAAATCTCAGCCAACCTGGGTGGCATCTTCTTTTGACATTCAACCTCAATATCTGCATGGCTAAAATGAAACAGTTCATCCACTATACCCTCAATATCTCCTTCCTGCATCTGCTGGGACAGCACCATCTTACTGAGAGCCTATCACTCAGGTCTGCCACCTGGGCATCACTCATGATCCAGACTTCTCGCTGAATCCCTGTATTCAGGCTTGGTCTTGCAGATTTTCTCCACATAACATCTCTGAGACATGCCCTTTCCTATTCAGCCCTGGAATTACATTTCTTGTTTAGGCTCTTGTCATCTCATGTGTCCATTATTGCCACATCCTTTTCTCTGGCCTTGACCAAAACAAGGGACTTAACTATTAGGCCAGACTGCATATGATCCAGTTCATTACTGTCACCCCAGTTAATCATGGTGGGGTTTGGAATTCCCAAAAAACTGGTATGCCTTATGAAGATGTGCATTAAAGAATCAAGGAACTGTGTGAGAATTGAGGGAATGTTATCAGATCTGATAGAAATCAATAAATAGTGAGGTCAAACAAAGGGATGCAGAGTCACCAATGCTTTTCAATTTGATGCTTGAGAAAGCTGTAATAGTCATTGAAGCAGGAAAAGGTCTTCTGCTGAATGGACTGCAGAGAAGAGGTGGAAACTGTACAAAAATACAGGAATCATAGAGTTAAGTACCAAAGAAAGAAGGTGGGCTTGCTATCAGTTTCAGCAAGACTAAATACATGATCACATCCAGAAATATAATGATTATAAGAAGATAAGGAATGACAATGTGAAAATGATAGGGGGATTCAAATATTTAGGAAAAATAACCACTGAGGACAAGCAAATAAATGAAAAAATAAAGGCAAGAATTTTCAGTGCTAATATACACTTGCTGAGCCTAGATAAAATAATGACATCATGGAAAATCTCAGAAAAAAACCTTAAAATCCAGCCTTATATAATTGTTCAACCTGTCCTTTTATACAGATGTGAATCCTGGACACTGACAACGGCAATAGGAAAAAGGCTGCAAATATTTGAAAACAAAATGCTAAGGAAAATATTTGGTGCAGTATATGAAAAAAAAGTATGAAGGAGTAAGAGCTTGTGAATCTTTACAAAAGACTTGATGCAAGATGAGAGCACAAGGCATGAAATGGGCAAGGCACCAGTGAAAATAGATTAGGGAAGACATATGGAGGAGATTTTTAGAGCCAGGCCAGGGCTGGAATGGGAAGAAAAAAGGGACCATATAACTCTGAGCTGTGTCCTAGAGGGTCAAACTGGCCCAGATTCCTACAGGAGGAGCTCTTCACGAAGTTGTATACAGGGAGATAAGTTACGTGTTTTGTTTCTGTTTTAATCTGTTTAACTGTGAGGTTTGGGATGGCTTAAATGGGAGGAGGACATCATGAAGGGGTGCTCTAGAGAGGTGCTGTCACTGTGGGTGGCAGTGAGGCACCCAGTATTTTGGGGACTGTGGCTCAAGGGCCCAACATAATGAGGCAGGGCTGGGGATCCAGTGCAGAGAGAGTGTATCAAAGGTCAGAGATACATTCAGGCATCTGGAGCTATGGGTTTGGGTCCTGGTATGTGAAGCTTGGGCTGTGGCCTAGGGCACTGAGGCAGAGACTAGTACCTGGAGAGGTGCCTAAAGGAGTAAGTGTCCTGAGGAGTGCCTGTTGGGACAGGGAGGGGTAAGCACATGGAGATCTGTATAGAGGGCAAAGGCACCATAGACCCAAGGCAGTGAAGGGTAAAGGCTTGAGGGCTGAAGACTACAGGCTCAGTGGAGACTAAAAGTGAGTATAGACTGCAGACCAGGAGAGAGGGAGTCATGCTCAGGTTAAGGCATGAGGGTTTTGGACACACTGGAAACCTAGGGAAGTTTTACATGTGCTGGAGGATATGGCACCTGATGCTTTAATTAGCAAGTTGTGCTAATTTAAAATGCCCATGCATCACATGGATCAGCATCCCCATACTGAAAAAAATGGTGGTGGGGCGGTTTGAACTAGAGCTTATTGAACATGTTTTATTTTAAAGCACTCTGTCACTATTGTTTCATTGTAGAGATGCTGATACACATGATGCAGAAAGCTTCTGAAGTACATCAGTTTCTATGATCTATAGATTTCAGGCGCATCAGTGCAGGGTCTGTGAACATGTATAGGAGCCCATAAGGCCTAACACTGGATCTATGATGGGCAACTTCCTTAGTATAGTAAGTTTTACATCAAGGTGTGGCAAGTGAAAGTGTGAGTCTATATTGGGGGAGTTAGAGCAAGAGAATAAGTGTAGTAGGGCCATCAGAGGCACCACAGTCACCACTGTAGGTGGACCCTGTTACATTAAAAGTGCCGTATGGCCAACTAATGTAGTAGGTACTGTCCATCTATGAAGATATATTGCTAATTCTAGTTACTCAGTTACTAGAGTAACTAGTTACTTCTAGTTACTCAGTTGGGGCATATCTACACATTGCCATGCTTTAGTACTTCTTTTGCAAGTACTAAAGGACAGCGCAGTATGAACAATTACTGTGCACACAGCACACAAGTAGATTTCACCGCTACATCACTGTAACAGTGTGCCCTACCTGGGGAGTGTGCCACTATGGTGACGTAGCTGGTGATCATGTGTAGTGTTTGTTTGTTTTCCAGCTCTTTGATATCTTTGGAAAGAGTGACTTGAATCCTATGCCACCTTGTCCTCATAAACTTGTGTCTGGCTATGATGTTTCTTTAATCTGTGTTCTTTATTTCTGTCTTTAGAGGATGACATCTTTCAATGTCAATCTGTTCCTTTTCCATAATGAATTATTGCAACTAGCATCTTCGTAAAGAATCCAGTTTTGGGTCAAATGCCTTTTTTTCACGCAGCATCCAAGATCTATTTGGCCAGTTGCTAAGATGTTCCACACTGAAGTGGCAAATCAGCCAGTAGGAAAGAAAAAGTACCCAAAACCTAGAGCAGAAAATAATGCTACTGCTATATTTCACCCCATTTTGTTTCAGCAATTTAAAGCTTAGCCTCTGTTTCTTTGTATTTCATGGAAGCAAATTTATAGGCTTGGTTGGCCCAAGGTCTTTGTCTTTCCTTTTAACTGTATCCAGTTGAAGATAATTACTGAGGAAAATGTGTTGAAGCAAAAATAACTTTTCTTTTTACTTTTTATGTGTAGATACAAATATTGCATACAGCACTGCAAAATTTTTTCTGTGGATTGATAGGTATAGAAACAGCAGTATTCCCTCGAAGAAGTGACAAAGGATGAACTATGACAAAGTTAACCTTCCATTCATAATGGGTTGATATTCCATTAACATTTACTAACCAAAGTAAAATACATCTGTATCTAGCCTTTCCTAGATGTGAATGATTGGCATATAACATATGGAACCCAGGGATCAAATTTGGGGTTGACAAGTGTTGTGAACTACAATCCACAAGCAATACTAACAGATTCTTAAGGGCTGCATCAACACAAGATACTGATTGAGCAATAGCTTGTTACTAGTGTGCAGTAGTGTTGCATGGTAGGAAGCATACTGCACAGTCAGCATCACCTAAAAGTCATTTGGCCATACTACTGAGCAGTAACTCCAGTTACTGAGCAATTATTTAGTACTTGTATAAACTAGTACTTATACAAGTACTAAATGAACATGCAGTAATGACTGCAGAATCAGAATCTTGTGCAGATGTGGCCAAGGAGTCCAAAACTAACCTAATATAACTTAAATGCCAAAGGACCAGGAGAGCAGTAAAAGCAGCAGTATCCATTTAAGTACCTCTCCTACAAACTTTATTCATTGTATACCTTCCTGTGCCCCACCACACAAGTTACAGCAACACAGACTCTTTTATACTCACTTAAGCACTGTTATTATCACTTAATGGCATGTACTTCATAAGATATCACTCGTCATTTTGAAAATGACCTATTAACTATCATTCATTAAAAAAATGAAAGTAAGCTATTTTTTTCTTGGATCTTAAAAAAGGGCAAGAAATAAAAAGCAACAATATTAAGACCTTTACCTCATCATTTCAAGCCTTATAAATGCAAGCATAATGACTGAAAATGTGAGGGATCACACTTTTCTGAGACCAATGTTTTTTATTTTGATGCTGACATTTACTACTTTAAAATACAGTGTAGTGGAGTAATAGATCTTCCAAGATGGCAAGCCTCATAGTTATAATCTTTCAAATGCTGTTATTGCATTGACACAAATACTACAAATTATCCAAACACTTATGAAGCATAATGAAAACGAATTACTTATGGGATAAGGTGTCTCCGCCCCCGACATTTTATTTTATGACTCTCTCCCTTCATTACTGGGATAATCTTGTATTTTTCAAACAAAGTTCTTATTAAATTCAGTGCCTGAATTAAGCAAAGGCTACAGGTTATTCGTTATCCATTATATGAATATTTTGTTTTATGTCATATACTATGTTCAAACATTTCTTGAAAATACCAGTTGGCCATAACATTAATGCATACTAAAAAAGAAAAGAAAGTACAGCATAGGTAGTGTAACCCAATATATACAATAAGACACCACTCCTATTTAATCTTTCCATTAACTCTCTAAGTTAATTCAGTAATCTTTTTTATAGGCCTGTGTGAAGTGGCTACTATTTGCTTCATATGTGGATTCGACCGATTTGGAGAATAGTGATTCGATTCAGTGCTTTGTATCACTGTCCCAAATCAATTCAGCCAAATCTGATTCAGAGATTTGGCCACTGCCAAATTGGATGGGCTTCATTCACTACATGCTCTCCTAGCCCCATCAATGGCAGTCCCGTCCAGCCTCGGATTCCCAGCTCTTTAAAATAAAACGCCTGGCACTCACCAGTTGCTGCCAGGTGTGTGGGGGGGCAGGGGGTGAAAACTGCTGCTCCCCACAGCCCCATGCTGTGTGGTGGGGCTCTGTCATGAGCTTCCATCCACTCTCCCAGTTCCAGCTCCCCACTCTTAGGGGGGAAAAAAGCCCTACTCACTGGCTGCTGCCAGAGGGGAGGGCAATCCCTGCTGCACCCCACTGCCCTGTGCTTCATGGAGGGCTCTGCCATGAGACACCCCCTGCCCCCTTCCCCATGGCTGCCCCACCCAGCCCCAGCTCCCAGCTCTTAAAGAGAAAAAAAAGCCCCGAAATCACTGGCTCTTGCCAGGTGAGGGGGCAATCCCTGCTGCTCCCCACTGCTCTGCACTGAATAGGAGGCTCTGCCATGAGACCCCAGAAGCCCTGACGGCTTCTGCAGCAGCTGGTAAGTGGGGACTTTTTTTTTTTTTTTTAATAGCTGGGAGCTTATGCCAGGCGAGGCAGTCATGGGGGGCGGGGCGGCTGGGAGAGCAAGCAGGAGTCAGGGTTACTCAGGGGGCTGGGGAAGCAGGCAGGGGATGGGGTCTGGTGGGGGTTTCCCTATGGTCCCCTCCTTCAGCACCGCCCCCACCCGCTGCTTACCAGCACAGAGTCCGGGTCCAACTCTCAGCAGCAGCGAGCGGGGACTGTCACAATCTCTGAAGCTCTCTGAATCTTTTCTGAATAAATGTGGAGACCTTTAAATCAATTTGGACCTTTTTATTCGTCTCCTGATTCGATTTAGATTTAGAAATTTGGCCACTGAATCAGGCCGAATCTCCTCTAGATTGAATGAGCACCTGAAGCTTCGCACACCTTACTTTTTTTGCTGTTCTTTAGATTTCACCTACTTCTTCTGTATTCTTTTGGGAGGAAATTTGATTAAGCGTTCTAGACAGCAGTCAAGTTCAGTGTGCTAAAATAACACAATCAAAAGGTAAATAATTAATCTCTTACTCACATATGAGCTTTCAAAAAGTCCAGTGATAGTAAGGTGAGTGATTACTTACCCTCGTCTGATGCATTACATTGCATATTAATTTTATAACAGTCTGTCCTCACTGCTCAACTGATACTTTGAAGGGGAGAGGTGTCAGTCTCCACTTAATATCTGTCACTTGGTCCATTTCGTATGGAAAGCTTTTTCGTATTTTGGCAATTATTTTTGAGTTTGGAAGGGAAAGCAGGATGCAAGATAGTACGATGGGATATCACACACTAAGGCATAGGATCAGAGTGGAAGCAAAGGGTCTCAACAAACTCCATAAGACTATTGATTTGGGGCTTCTATGTTACAGTTCTGGGACACTTAAAATGAATAATCTGGCACATGTGACAAGTCTCCCTTAGGATAATTTTCTGGAAAAGTAGATATGCTTATCATTAAGGAATACAGAACAACAGACAACTCACTAGGGAGTTCTAAAAAGTTGTATTTTAGAAAATGATATAAATAGGATTTCAAATCTTTTAAAAATTCAATAAGTGATGTAATTCTCATTACCATTCTTGTAACAGAGGCAACTAATATGTGGCACCATGAGGCATGACTTATGCATTAGCATAATTTTCTTCTTGATGCCACCATTATGGTTTTCTTATGTTGACAAATGACTGCTGCCCATTCCCACACCTGTTACCTTTTTTCATTGGAGAAATGAGTTTATACTTCTGTATTAAAAAAAACAAACCCTTTATTTGTCTGTTTTCTTTATTCATTTGTGCTATAAAGTAGTTATAGATAGCTGAATTACTCCAATTGCTATTTGCCGACCATTATGCACGTTTTCATAAAGGCAAAGTTTGTGAAAAATGAAATTCAGTTTTCTTTAGCATCACACAAATTATATATTATAATTTAAGACATAAAGAACACAGCACTGTAATACCCTCCAATCTGAAATGTATAACAGGACTTTTACCCATTACAAGAATTCATGTGACAGCTTTATCTTTAAGAACCTTGCCTCATACTATGGTTGGAGCTATCAGAGACTTGATTTTTAGCCCATTTTTGAGGATAGATGACTTGGTCATAAGAATGAACAACACAATAAACTATGCTTCAATGCAGCAAATATAAAGTCCATGGACTGATGCAATCTGAGCCACAATCCTCAAATATTAGGTACCTGAAACCTTTTTAAGCACTTGGCTGATTTTTCAGATATACTGGAAGACCCCAAACGTCCCATTAAAGTGAATTCAGCCAGAATTATATGTCTGCAAAGCCTTGGATTGCCAATTACTCAGCTTCCCAAGCTGAGCTTAGTTAGCGGTATAGGCACAAAATGTCTTCTGAAATAGTGTTTTCTCTCTAATTACAATCCCCAGACATGTCATGGGAGAGCAAGACCTGATCTCATATATTTTTTGGCAATCTCCCACTTCAATATAATAGAGTTTAGTAGGTTTTCAGGGTTGGAGCTTCTTTTAATGAAGAAGGTGCCATTTTGCTCACATTGAGGAGTTCCTGCCTTTTCTCACTCCAGGACAGCTCCTTCTGTTCTAGTGCTTTCCTCTGTCCACAGGAGTGCATGGGGCAGGACTCGAGAGTTTTTGTGGATTACCTGTACCACGATGACCTTCACCCCTTGTGGTACCATCTCACAACTGTCCAATTGGGTCAAGCTGTTTCATTTTTCTTCCTTACTCTGTCTTTCCAGGATAAACAGGATTTTAAACACAGTTCCAACATAAATACATTTCTTCACCTGTCTCCATCATGAGGTCCACAGTGGTCCTCAGCAAAACTAGATCAAAGTTCCCTCACCTGAATCAGTCAAAGAGCCTCCTACCATTGTGGTCAATTATGACTGGACCTAAATTGCCTGTTTCTTCTGTTTACATATAGTTACAAATGCCTTTGGGATGAATCTGGATGCAAATGCTCTCTCTAATTTACCAGCTACATGGGTTTTCCAAATAAAGCAATTCCTCCTCCTGACTTCCTTTATACAAAGGAAAAATGCTTTCCCTCTCTTGTATTTGGTATGTACATCATCACCAAATCTCAATCCAACCACATCACTTTAATGTTCTGGTGCATATAAACCTACCTGAATAGTGAAAAGGAGTGTATAATCAAAAATTATTTTATGTGGAAAAATGAACGAGAGAGGGAGAGGAGAAATGTTAAATATAAATTAAAATATAATAAAGAATTGTGTTTCATTTTAAATGGTACTTGCTGGTTTAGTTTTTTTTTAAGAGAAATTTCTATACACAGCAAACAGAAGTTCAATGCTAATACAATTCATTTTGTATTAATTTTGATGGGTTGTACAAAAACAGAAACATTCTGAAAAGTTTACAAACTCTCCTCTTTTTTGGCTTTTATTAAAATGAAAGGAGAGTAATTTTTTGTTTCCATAAGTTTCCCATAAAAAACTAAAAACTCCTAAATGGAAACTTACTTTTAAAATGTTTAATGGAAGGAAGATAATTAGTTTAGTTTAGAATTAGTTTAGGACCGCATGTACACTTTTTTTTTTCTCTCAATTCCATTGAGCCAAATTAAATGTTTGTAGCTCCTATTTAAGTGGGGAAGAACATGCAGAAATGATCTAATGGTATTTTCAAAGGAATAATCACATTTTACTTAATACTGGCAGAATTATAATTAGAACAAAATTTGGTTATAGTTTTTTTCCAAGATCTAAAACAAAACGTGTTAGCTGTTTACTTTCAAAACTTTCAGAATGCCACAGTTGCAATATTGCAAAGACTGTTCATCTCAGCAAAGTAAAGTAAAAGTAGCAACTGCTTTTGGTTTTTATTTTTATATACTTATTTTTGTAAATTAGTTAATGTTTGGCAGGGGTGTCAAACATATGACCCATGGACTGAACACAGCTCATGGAGGTGGGTCATTTGGCTCACTGTCTTCTTCTGGAGCTTTTCACTGAGGCTGTACCCTGGCTCCTGCCTGTGGTCTGCTTGCAGTTGCAGGGTACCACTACAGAGTCGGGGAGAAGAAAAGGTGCTGGAATGTAGGAACAGGGACAGGATTTATGTTCATGGAGGGTTGCATCTTTGTAGTCTCAGTTCTCTTGTTAGCTTTGCCTTGCTGCAAGGAGAGGCGTATTAACCCTTTGACTGCTGCTAGCCATGCCAACATCTCCCTCTGCACCAGCAGCTATTCCCAATATTAGGATGAGGACCAGGGTGCAAAAACCTTACAGTTATACTTCTGGCTCACTTTGATTTTAGTTTGACATGCCTGATTTATAGAATAATTATTTTTGGAAAAAAAATACTGGAACATGTATGTAATGTATTGCAATTTATTAACCTTTATCTGCAAGACTAAATGAATCTAAATAAGAAAGAGGATTTTAGAAATCCAAGTTTCACAAATATTGCAGTTGAAAGGCAAACAACATTCTTTTCATGAAATTATGCTGGAAAATTCGTAAGAATTATGAGATAAATCAAGCTGGGGGAAAAAAAAGTCAAAGAGTTTCCCTTTTATCCCTTAGATCAATAGGTTAATCAAAAGAATCTCAAATTAAGATGACATTGGAATGCCCTGTAGTAATGAACTACTTTAAGATCTATACTATCTTTGGCAAAGACAAGATAAGTCCAGATCAGGCATTAGATGTAGCATATAACATTGATTATTTTTGCTAAGAGATAATGGATTCAGGTTAAATGCATAGAAACCTGTGGGCAAACTGGAAGTAAACTATAACTTTTCTATAAAACTGTTAAGCATTAAACTAATGAACATACAAATGTGTCCTGATAGCCTTAAAATTATTTCAGAATAATATCTTTGGGCTAATTTCATAGAGCAATAATTGAGGCACGTAATTGCCCAACTGCTTTATCCCCATGAAGGAACTTCATTGTTATACCAAATAGAATTGGGAAATAGGGACACACTTTGGCTTTGATTTTGCAATTGGTAGTGCATGAGTACTCCCCTGTAGAGCTCCCTGAATCAGTGATGCTCTATGTAGCCCCAGTAGCTAAACAGCATACTAATATTGCAGGATCAGAACCAAAGAGTGTTTTGAGGATTCTGTTAGAGTAATGGAAACATTAGAAAATATGCCTTGATGACTTAGGATATGTATTTTCTGCCTCCACAGAAATTCAGATATTACTACCAAGAAGCAATCTCTCCTATCCACTTGCTCCTTTTCTGTATGCATTGCAAACTGAAAAAAACTATAGGGTGGTTACCATTAGAGCTGTGCTGAGAGCACCCGCTACCTCTGTCAAAAGCTTTCCAAGCTTGAGATCCTGAGACTCTCTCAAGGCACACAGCAAAATGTGAGTACACACAGGGTGCATCTACATGAGATGCTTTACTGTGCAGTAGACTAATCTGATACATGCATAGCATTTACTGCACAATAAATTAGTCTCCTGCATAGCTGGCTACTCTCTGTAAATGCAGGTAGTAGATTTACCATGTAGCAGTTACTGTGCAGTGGTACAGGTATAGACAGTTGACAGGCAGCAAATTGCTCCCCATCAGCCCAAGCAGCAGGGGGCAGGGAAACTGTCCCCTGTCCCAGGCAGCTGTCTGTCTCCCAACTCCCATTTGATCTGCTGATTGGGGCACAGGGCTGGGATGCAGATTGCTGAAGCCTGGGCCTAACCCTGGTGTCCTCTGCCAGCCCAGGGCAGGCACCCAGAGGAGTCTGGATCTCCCCTTAGCTACTATAGGGGGACAGAACAAGGCAGCAGTATCACTACACTGAACTGCTCCCATTAGGAGCAAGTTTGCTTCTGTTGAGCACACATATAGACATGTTCCTGGGGAAAGTTTACTGCATCCTATTTTAATGTGTTGTAAGCTTAAAGTGAGTTAATAGTGCATGTAGATGTACCCACAGAGTTGCACACCTAGAAGGGGAATACATGGGCTGGGCTTGGTTTTTGGCAGTGATCTCAGGATCACTTTGGAGGCAATATACTAATTCCTTCTCTCCTCCTCCTAATGTCATGCTATTTAGTTTTACTGATTGAAAGTGGTCATGGTGAGAAATGATGAAAGCTTTGATAAAAATTCCAGTGGTGCAAACATTTTGATGATGTTTATAGGGAGAAAAGATAAAAAGGTCTGATTTAAGGGCGCAGATAAAAAAAAAAAGATGGAATGCTGTCTGAGGAATGGCCCTAGAAAGACACTTCTATTGTCCTTAGAGTCGTTCCGCCTGCAAGGCACACCTGAAGAAGGTAGTGACGGTTCCGCAGCTTGCTTTCTGCAATAACTGCATAGCGAATACTTTTAAATACATTAATATATATCACTGTTTACTACATCAATGTGATAAAGTTGTAAGGGCCGAGTAATGGATGCCATTTCATTTAAATAAAAAAGTAATTTGAAAAAATCTATACGTTGAAATATTATAAAGCAGTCCAATTATAAGAAAATTATTGGGCCGTAAGAAATCTGCATGCAACTGATGTATAAAATAGGATATTATTGCAACCCAAAATATGGCATCAATGAAGGGATTTAAAACTAGAGGGGGTAATTAGCATTTATCCTCTTCTAAGTTCATTTTAATCTCTATTGATTTCTCTTTAAAGTATATAACCAAATGTGTAGTAAAGATACAGGACAATGAACTAATCAAGGAGTATGATTTAATGTTTCAGAATCTGGAATTTGCAAAATGGTTCTTATGATTTTATGATTGTAACAAATGAGTTGAGACGAAAATATGTGACTATCTTTCATTTGTTTAAGAAATGGGGAGAGTGGATATTTGTTGATCTACTCTGACATTGTTGTAATTTGCATAAAAATAACTTTGTAATATTGAAATCTAGGTGTCTTGAGATGAGGCATCACATTGATAGGTACTGTATAATTTCTTGTACTATCAAAAAGACAACAATATACTTCCTGTGTTTAGGAGCACAGGATGGGATAGCAAGATAGGTTAAATGACATTGGAAATACTTTACTACTAGTAGTTTAAATGATATAGAAAGGATAGAAATTTCCTGGTACTTAGCCTTTCAAAATCTTCCATTTTATAGATTTAGGCTGGGATTTTCAGTGGATCTCAAGTAAAAGAGTTGTGCTGCTTTGTGTACTAGACATAGTGCACATAAAGTATCTTGGTGCCAATAATACTTTGGAGGTGGAAGGTGCTTGGCCAATCCATCTCCTATATCTGCCCTATACCCCAGCTATAAAGCATCTGTGGCACACTGCTGTGGTATATATAGCCTACTAAGTCAGACCCACTGTCCCAAATAATGTCTTAAAAATCAAAGTCACAAAAACTGGTGGTAGTAAACACTGGGGAGAGAGTTTTACAGAGCAATCTAGACCACTTGCTCTCACTTGAACAACTTTCTTTTACACATAGCAAAATGCAGGGACATATATGTAAGAACAATGGATGTCAGTCATCTTTACCATTTACATGACTTTATTTTTGAAGTCAGTGATTGTTGGAGAGCATTGGAAAATCAAACTAGACTACTTCTGACCTTAGAAATCTGGGTATGTTATAGATTCTACCAATTTTTAGCAAAACTTTTCATGAGGAAGTTACTGTTTTTCTTGTACTCTCTTCTATAGTCCATCTTATTAACAGCTACAAATACATTTCTGGCCTTGCTGAACACTGCACAAGCATAGTGACATACTACATCACAAGTGAGTTGGGGAGGGGAAGCCCATAGCTTCAACAATGCATTTGATGGATCCAAAAGCACTGGGAGAAAAATACTCTTCTCTTTTTATCCAAGGTAAGAAATCTATTGATCCAGTCATGGAGTCCAGTTGCTCAGTGATGTTACCTCTGCTTTCTAAACACAGCAGTAGAGAAACTCTGTTTCTGTGAGAAAAAAGAAACCAGTTAGGGTGTTTCCTATGCTTTAGTAATCTTAACTATACTCTGACAGCAAGAAGAGGTACATTCAGACAAGAGTCCCACATTAGAAATACAAAAGCTTTAAACTCTGAATTATTTTTTGGTTTTTTAAATAGCTGTCTCATTGCAAACAGAAAGTCAGACAACTATTTGAGAATATTCAGCAGAACACGGTGATGAGAAAACATCAGCAGGTAAATTACCTTTTAATGAAAGCACCCTTCAGTAGAAATTAGGAGTGGACATAGATTATGACTTCTTACAACAGCAGTGAACATACATTATGTCTGAGAGTACAAAATGGTTGGAATGCATTAGTATTTTTTTGTTTATTAAAACTTAACAAAGGCTTAGCACTAGTAAACAAGAACAGCCCTACTCATTCCTCTTCCTCCTTGTCCATCCAAAGCACATGCTAGCATTTCTTGCTAAAACTATCAAAGTCCATAATCATTATACATCTTTTGATGAATCCATTATGGACATGGAACTATCATCAGCATTGCATGCAGCATTAATGACATTTTTTTCAACACTTTATTACAAAATGCCACTGTCATCACAATACTAATTTTATTCAATCACATCCATCTACATTCTAATAAAAATCCATCACAATTTATACACTATCAACACTTTTCGTGTGTAACCCTAGCCAGGTATATTCTGTCATCAAATTACTTTAACTGCACTGAACAGTAGAAAGAAACAAAAAAATCAAAACAGTGGGGTACCTTAAAGATTTGAGCTATGTGATAACATTAATTTATTATGCATATTTATATCAACAATAAGTTACACAGTAAGTTAAAAAAAACACTGAAAGAGGGAAAATTCAAACAATGGTAACAATTTAGAATAGTATCCTTTCACCGTGTTTCTTGCTGAACTCCAGAATCCAATTGGGTGGAAAATAATATTCACATTTCAAAATATATATTTTTTTGCCATAAGGAAATTTCCCTTTGTGGTCCACTATTTAGTTAACTCCATTGAAAAATTACTCTAACAGTGGGATTTACTTATACAACAGTACAGAATACTTATGTTATAATTACAAAGTATAAACTATATTAATTTTTTTGGTTTAAAGTGTAAAGTTATGGAGGTATTTAAAGTCAACAGCCATAATCTCAAATACATATTGTCATGCTGTTGAGCCCCAGCCCAAATCTGGGTTCGCACCCAGAATGCAGACGCCAATATACACACCGGGTGGTGGAAGTAAAAGGAAAAGTTTATTGCTAGCAACAAACGGTGCAAGCAGAATAATTCAAACAAGCAAGCACCCTGAATATCATTTCTGGGGTATTTTTATACAGAAGTTTAC
>JAGPOW010001543.1:58204758-58228690 GCA_030014935.1 Caiman crocodilus | reverse complement strand
CCTCATTTACATACATGTATGTTTCATTAGCATACTTTCTCTCCACCTAGGGGTGTGCTTTTTAGTATTATAATGAGTTCTTTGACCTAATTAGCTGGCCTTTTTTATTCCTTCAAGTCTCTCTCACCCAGTTACCAATGCCACCTCCTTATCATCACAGATGGCCATTGTTTACATAACAGTCTCTTCCCCTTATCGTGTTTGGGTGGAGGTTTACAAGGGTATTCCTTACACTGGCAAGAGGGTGTTCACATTACTGCCCCTGAGAGCATCAGCAAAATGGGGCAGGAATGCAATGGGCAAGGAGAGGCTATGGGGAGTTAGGTGAATGGGATTGGGATAGGGAGAATTGGGGTGGGTACCTGGGGATCTGCCCCCACAGCTGATCTGCCCCCCTCTCCTTACAATGTTACAGTTCATGAGGGTGAAAAAGCACCACAGTGTTCTCTTACTCCCTTGCTCTGCAATTTGTTTCTTTCTTCTCTTTCACATTAATTTTAATCCCCTACACTAGACACGGTTAAGATAGTGAGCACTAGCTCATCAGCCATGAGTGACTATCCTAAAAACGTGTGTATGTTTTTTTAAAGGAAATTCTCATTTGTCCTACTATGCCTTCTCTGCTATTGAAATGGTGAGGAATGAAGATTATGAATGAGCAACTTGGTAGAATACATTAAAAGGAACAGAATGAAGATAAATGAAATGTTATCCATTCTTGAATGTCTTACTTTATAGTGAACGTCTTTGCAATTCTTTTACACAAATTTTACAAATTAAATATGAGGAATTTTAAAAAGTTCAAAGTGTGGGGTCAGTTCAGGTAAATAGTCATGAGTTTAGAAGGATACTGAGAGCCCACCTGAACTATCCAAATCATCTGAGTTCAGTCTACAAAAAAATAAAAAATAAAAAGGACGGAAGGAACTTAATGATCATAGAACATTTTCATGAGATTCCTTGTAACCCTTGCCTCCAGTTCTCAGGTGGAGACACCACTCAAATACCCTTTTTCTAGTACTCTGGGATATCTGTCATGATAATTTGAAAATATACAAGAAATGCTATCCTAGAAATAATATATTTCAAAATCATTTAAAAAATGAATGAAGATTGTGGGAATGTTCTGATTCATTTCTTTGTGTTCATTCCTGTTTATAGCACTCATTGGGCCATCATCAAATACTCCTGCCTCCCTTCAACCCTGGTTTTCATTTCTGGAGAGAAACAAAACAGCTTTGTATATCTTTTTGGTTCCTAAGTAGTCTTTATTTTTCTTAAAGTGTAAATGTTAAGAAAATTTCTCCTGAAAGGAGGACCCACACAATCCTTCTTTTTGGCTTTGCAGGTTGCAGCAACCCTGATTAAAGCTATATAGGCAGATATAATATAGATTCTTGTGCAATAAATAAAACCAATTGCAATTGCTTGCTTTCCCCACTTGTTTTCTTATTATCCCCATCTTGTAAGGTGAGCTGCTAATAGCACTTAATAGTGTTTCAAAGTTAAGCTGCTGGTTTTCCATCTTCTTTGCATAAAATTGTAATCAGTTTGATTCCTGTGGAGACTATCTCTGGAGCTCCAGGCATTTTTTTTTTCACATCACAGTATAAATTTCTCTTGTTCCTCTGATAAAAGATGCAAAGATAGGAAATCAGTCCTGCCAATTCCATTACTTCTTGTGTTCTTGCAAAGAGGCCAAAAATCTTACTAACTTGCCTATGGAGACTAAATTTATATCCTTGGGCAAAGATAAACAGAAAGAAAAGTGTTTGAGATTCATTATGGAATAGTTGGAAGTGATGTGGCTTTGTAGACAAGGCAGCTTCCATCAAATTAAAAGGACAAGCAGAATGTTTTCCAAGGAAGCAAGAATTTCATGGATGTGAACCCAGATGCACAACAACTGTATTCCACAATAATCTTTCATAGTAAAAAGGGAAGCAGAAAAAAGCAAGGGAAACATGTCTTTGGATGTCTAATTATGTTAATAATAAATTATTGATTTATCTTTCTGTATTATTTACAGAATTAATTTATTTAATTACATCTGTAACATTCTTATTTATATGCTATATTATTAACCAGAAATGCATGTTATACTTACGACATCTGAGAAGTGAAGAGGTTATGTTCTGGTGAGTGACTCTCTATAAGGAACTACTTTTTGAGTATATCTGCTTATCATGGATGACAGGGATCTCAGACTCTTTTATAAGAGAGATTTTTCTTGGTTTTTACCAGGCTACTAAGAGAAAGCCAATCAGATTGTAAATCAGTCACATCTGTAAATCCCCCTGGAAAAAAAAAAATCTGTATGGGGGGGATCAGTTCAGTGTAGTCCAAAGACAATGGAATTGTTCATGTGCAAATCAGAAGAGAGTTTGGCCTGAAGAATTCTCATTATTCATAGTGAAACACTGTAATATTATAAAAGCTTTAGTATGTCTGTCTTTCTGTCTGCAGTGCTTTATTTGCACTCTGATTGGTTGTTTTGGCCACTGCTGCTGGATGCTACATGCAATCTACTTTCCCTCCCCTGCCCTATTCCTGGGAGGCAGCAGCAGCATGGGGTTGAATGGCAGGGGCTGGGATGGGGGTACATAGGCCCACACCCAAAGCAAGAGGGGGAACTGGAATTGAAGCAATGGCAGGAAGTGGGTCTGACCCAAAGCAGTGGGAGGGAGAAGGGGGAAGGAGCCCAGGCCCAAAGCAGCAGGTGGGGAAAGGAGGGAGCATGCCTATATCTGAGGTGGGGGGTGGGGGAGGGGGAGAAGCCAGACCTCAATCCAAGGCAGCCGGGTGGGAGGGATGATTCAGGCTTCTGTCCCCACCAGTCCCTGTCCCGTCCCCCATCATGCTTGATGAGGAATTTGCTAGTGATAAATAATCTACCTAAAGTTTTCAGATCCTGGGATCAGTTTGCAGGGCTGGCAGTTTGAAGGGACAACTTTTTTAATAGCAAAATGAGTCCTTTTTGTTTTGGTAGTGTTAGAGTATGATTGAATGCAAGAATCTTCCATTCAAAAGTATGTCTATCTTTATTCCAACCATGCAGTTGGTACAATAACAGATAACACTCCCCCCAAAAATCCATGATGTTCTGGACATCATTAAGAAATCATATAAGATCCAAAGGAAGGTAATTTACTAAGTTATTTTCCAAAGCAAATATATATAGTGGCTGCATATATGTGAGATGCTGACTGACAGTTGTTACTGCTTAGTAATTTAGTACTTGCATACAAAACTACTAAATGACTCTGCACTAACCAGAGTTATCACTCAGTAACGTCCCTGAGCAGCATTTTGGTAATGCTGACTGTGCAGTAGCTGGGTAGTACTGCACAATAGCTGTTTACTGCTGCAGAGTAGCGTCATGTCACACTTCATGCCACGTGACACTACTGCACAGTAGTAATGAGCTACTGTGTTGAAGTAAAGAGCTACTGTACACTAAGCATCTCATGTAGACATGGCCACTAGGTTGAAACTCCCCATGACTGGATACAACCTTATAATACACAATTTCCCCTAAGAAGTTGGGATTGGAGGGCTAATGGTGGGAAGGAAGAGAAATATTCCAGTTTAGTACCTTGCAATACCAAACCAACAAAGGCCTAAATACAAAATACAATTAGGCATGTGAATAAATTTTAACAAAATGTCTGACAACACAATATTTGAAAACTGATGTCAGTATCTGTCATCGCAAATGTTACTAAGCATTCAGAGATATCAGAAATTTAGGAATAGAAAAATGGGGAGGAGAGAGTATGCTTTTTTTTCAAATTATTTTCATGTGTGAAATAGAAGATACAAGAAAAATATATTTAATAAAAAAATACTTTATAATCCATAGGAGACTTTAAATACTTTTGTAGAGGTTTATTATTTTATGTTTCCCCTCTAGATGAGAGATTAATGAGAACTTTAATATTAGCTTTTAGATGAAACTCACATTGCATTGCTTCAAGTTCTTGAAGCCTGCTGTGATAAATTGAGTTTATTTAATAAGAAAAGTTCTAGACATTACTCTTCTACATCAAACATGAATATTAAATTTGCACTTTCATTGTACTGGGTATAACACATTTTATAAAGTGTTCTTTGGTAAAGGAATTAATTGAGAAAATACCTCATTTTGTGAGTGACTGGTATGATCATTTGAGGTCATTTAATAGGAAAATTTACCCACTCCAAATAAACCATAATGATACAGAAAAATAATATTTTGTTATGGAAAATGTGGTGCAATACATCTTTTTTTTCCACTCCCCGTTTACTTTTTTCTCAAAGCTGAAATATTTAGGGAGCAACTGCTCCGAGAGCTTGTAATCTGACATTTCACTTCTAACCTGGACTCAGTAATACCAATAGCGTAGAGCAGATCTGTCCACCCTCAGAACAGCCAGAGGCTGCATGTCTCATGGATCCCTGGATCTCATGACATATGAGACTCCATATTGTGCTGACAGGGCTACCCTCCCCTGGTGAGCTATGCCACTGGTTTGGTATCATAACTAATGGGTGGACAAGCATGGCACCTGCTCTAGGTATCAAGTTAAGGAAGCCAAAATCACCCCTGTTCCAGGCCCTAGCAGCATACTTATTCCAGGAACTTCAAAACAGGCCTTGGCTGTTGCTGCTGCTACTGCTGCTTTAAGAATAGTAATTAGGGCAGGCAAAGCACATGATAGTAGCAACAGTAGTTCAGCCAAGAAATGCTCAGGAGTTCCCAGCAAGGGTCAGACTGCTGCTTCCTCCCCAGGCCCTTGGTCTCAGAACCTACACCCCCATCCCCACAACTCACATGTCTTCCCCTCACTGCTCTTAGAAGCCATGCATGCCCCGCTTCCCCACTTTCCTGAAGGGCTTACCCCAGGCACCTATGCTGCTTGTTATGCTATTGTGTTGGACCTCTCCCTCACCAAAATGAAAGCTCCCTGGACTTCATTGCCAGGCCATACTACCCCACCCATAGAGGTGGAAGCAGGAAATAGAATCTGGATGAGGGAAGGTGACTCTTGAGGCCTGGATGGCAGCGGCAAGAGGAGGAAATGAGAATGGCACCACAAGTTGGAGAGCCTTACTATAGACCTAAGACATGAGCATCAGAAGTCTTTCTGGGCACTGTTGGATGAGTTTGATTGCCTGTCTTTTTTCTAGAAGAAGATTGTTTAATAATATGAAAAGAACAATTTTGATCAGGGGCCCAGCCCTGTGCACTCAAAGGTATTATAGGGACAGAAAAGAAAAAAGGCATGTTGAGTGTGGAGCCCTGAGCATGAATTTCACTAGTTTAATAGGCTTTTCTAGATTCACTTCCCATGAGAAAGAACATAGGAAGGTATAACTGAAAAGGAACTAACCAGGGCATGTAGTCCAAACCCCTGCTCAAGAAAGAATTGTCCGTGACACAATCCTAACCACGTGTTTGTCCAACCTGCTCTTGGAAATTTCCAAGGATGGAAGTTTTTCTACATAACCTACTCCAAAGCATGACCACCCTCATAAATCAGAAAGTTCTTTCTAAACTCCAACCTAAATTTCCTTGGCTGCAGATTGAGTCCATTGATTGTAGTCCTGTCCCTCTGGCCAGAGGAAATCCCATCTCCATCTTCTCAATAATTGCTCTTCACATACTTGAAGATTGTTATCAAATCCTCCATCATTCTTCTCTTCTCCAGACTAAATAACTCTGTCTTTCTAGCACACTAATCATTTTTATTGCTCTCTGCTAGAATCTTTCACTTTGAGTGAATTGAGTTCATTCAGAAAGAAGGATGATATTTTCTTTATATGAAATTACATATTTACCAAAACATTGACTTAAGGAGAACTGCAGAACCAATCAAGTTCAGCATGAGAAGTAAGCTAATTTCTACTCTTGTGAAACCATAAATATCCTCAGAAATGTAAAAAAAGCTGCCAGTGGTGTTTTCCTTGATCCTTCCAGTTTCAGGCTATGGGCTAAGAAGGGAGAGGAGGATCGAGGTAATTGACCAAAGACTGTGGTGCTGGTGTCATCAGGAAGGCTTTGGCTTCCATGACCACAGTCTTCTCTTTGGTGAGGAGGCAGCGAGCTGCTGGGAAGGGACAGCCTCCACCTCTCCCCACTGGGGAGGAGGCTCTTCTCAGCCACACTGGTTCATAGATTCATAGGTTCATAGACATTCAGACTGGAAGGGACTCTGTGGGATCATCAAGTCCAGCCCCCTGCCCCAGGGGCAGGAAGTCAGCAGGGATCAAATGGTAGGAGCTTGGGGAATAAACAGGAGGAACTTGTCACCCTGCTTAAAACAAATACTTATGATGTCATAGGGATAACAGAGACCTGGCAGGACTCCACCCATGACTGAGCCACAGGTATACACAGTTATACCCTGTACAAGAGAAATCAACTGGATAAAACTAGGAGGGGTGTAGCTCTCTATGTCAAAGAGAGCTACGCGTCCCTGCAAGCTGACATTGGCACCAAGGTTGGATGACTGGACACCCTCTGGGTTAAAATCCAGAGTGAACATAGCACAAGGGACACAATGGTGGGTGTCTACTACAGACCTGCCACACAGAATCAAGAGCTTGACCAGCAGTTCGTCAGGGAATTGGCTGAAGCCACATGCTCCTGGTATAAGATTGTCATGGGAGACTTTAACAACCCATACATCTCATGGGAAGAGCACTCAGCCAAATCTGAGTGGTCTAAAAGCTCCCTCACATGCACAAATGAGCTCTATCCAAAGAGGAGGGGATTTCAGGAAGAGTGGTTTCTCCTTAAGGGAGCAATCCTGGATGCACAAGCCAAGTCTATTCTGTCTCAGAGGAAAGGCAGCAAAGGGCACAGCACCCCCTGCTGTTCCCCCTTGGCTCTGCAGGGAACAAGCAGACCTCCTGCATCTAAAAAGAAAGACCTACAAAGGACGGAGGACTGGATCCACCTCCAAGGAGGAATACTCTTCACTGGTCTGGACCTGCAGGGAGTGAACCAGGAAAGCCAAGGCTATGACAGAACTCCAACTAGCTACAAGTATCAAGGACAATAAAAAGTCCTATTTTAGATATATGGGAAGCCGGAGGAAAAGCAAGGGCAACATTGGACCCCTGCAACCAGATGGGACAGCTGACAACTGACACCCAGAAAAAAGCCAACTTGCTAAATGGGTACTTTGTGTCAGTCTTTCACCAGTCCCATGGGATGCCCCTGCCCAGTACGGGAAAGGGAGGCCCTGGTGAGAGAGATTCCTTTATCTCCATCAATGCTGACCTCATAAGGAACACCTTGAGAGGTTGGACATCTTCAAGTCAGCCAGCCCTCCCAGTCTGCACCTCAGGGTACTCAAGGAACTGGCTAACATCATAGCTCAGCCCCTGGCATGGATCTTCAAGAACTCCTGGTGCTCTGGTGAAGTTCCTGAAAATTGAAAGAAGGCTATGTCTGTGCATAATGGCTGAGAGATGCCTCGGCACAGCTTTGTTGGGCACATTGTTAGCACAGGAGCAAGGAGTTAACCCTGTAGCGCAGGAAAAGTTTCGATGCAAGATCAGAGTCCACCAAAACCTTGCAGCTGCACCAGCGAGTGCGTGCTTGCGATTGGTTTATGTTAAATTATGCATACGTTTCAATCGGTGATTGGCTAGCGGACCAAATAAGAGGCTTGGGCGATGCCCACCCAAACCAGAGGAGGAGAGCTGGGACACACATGAGGAAACATCCGCGTGCATTTCCAAGCCACGGAGAAGGCCTGATCAACTGAGAACGACTCCCCACCGGATTCATCCGACGCCCCATACCCTGCGTGAGTGTGAGCTTCTGTGTGCCTGAGTTCCTGTTTTGAGTTTTGTAACTTCAAGGAACATGCCTACAGCCTAAGGACTGTATGTCAAGTTTTTTCTGCTTCCAACAATCCGCGTGTCTAGCTCTCTAATTCCACACTTCATCAGTGGCCCCATTCTGCCAGCGTTTCTCAGCCCCCACAGGCCAATGTGGTACTTATCTTCAACAAAGGGAGGAAAGTGAATCTGGCAAACTACAGGCCCATCAGCCTGACCTCTATCCCAGGGAAGATCTTAGAAAAAATTATTAAAGAGGCCATCCTCAATGGACTAGCCGATGGTAACATCCTGAGGGATAGGCACCATGGGTTTGTTGTGGGTAGGTCTTACTTGACCAATCTTATTGCTTTGTATGACCAGGTGACCTACCATCTGGACAAAGGAGAGTAGATTGATGTCATATATTTTGACTTTAAAAAAGCCTTTGATCTCGTATCCCATGATCACCTCTTGGCAAAACTGGCCAACTAGCTTTGGCTCTACCATGATCTGCTGACTGGAGAATTGGCTCTAAGGGTGGATCCTAAGGGTGGTGGTTGATAGAAGTCTATTGGCATGGTGCGCTGTGGCCTGTGGGGTCCCTCAAGGCTCTGTCCTTGGATCTATATTATTCAGCATCTTCATTAATGATGTGGACATTGGAGTCAGAAGTGGACTGGCCATGTTCACTCATGACACCAAACTTTGGGGTAAAGGGTCCACACCTGAGGACAGGGGGGTGATCTAGGCTGACCTTGACAGGTTCTGGAAATGGATGGCCATGAACCTGATGGTGTTTAACACCGAAAAATGCAAGGTTCTCCATGTTGGGAAGGAACACCTGCAGCGTGCTTATAAGTTCAGCAGTGCTATGCTGACTAGCACTACTGATGAAAGGGACTTGGGGGTCATGATTGACCACAAGATGAACATGAGCCATCAATGTGATGCTGTGGCTAGTAGTGCAAGCAAAATGCTGTCTTGCATCCATAGATGCTTCTTAAACAAATCCCAGGATGTCATTCTCCTGTTGTACTCAGCCTTGGTGAGGTCGCAGCTGGCATACTGCATCCAGTTTTGGGCTCCACAATTCAAGAAGGATGTGGAGAAACTTAAGAGAGTCCAGAGAAGAGCCACATGCATGATCAGAGGTCAGGAAAACAGAGCTTATGATGAGAAGCTGAGAGCTATGGGACTCTTCAGCGTGGAAAAGCACAGGCTCACAGGTGATCTGATGACTTCTTATAAGTTTATAAGGGGTGCTCACCAGGATCTGGGGGAACGTATGTTCACCGTAGCGCCCCAAGTGATGACAAGTTTTAACAGTCATAAACTCCTCTAAGACCATTTCAGGCTGGACATAAAGAAAGAACTTCTTTCCTGTCCGAGCCCACAAGGTCTGCAATAGCCTGCCATTGGAGGTGTTTCAAGCACCTACTTTGAACACCTTCAAGAGAAATTTGGATATTAATCTTGCTGGGATCCTATGACCCCTGCTTACTTTCTGACCCTGGGGTAGGGGGCTGGACTCCATGATTTTCCGAGGTCCCTTCCAGCCCTAATGTCTATGAAATCTATCAACTCTTATCCAACAGCATCCAAAACTACTATCTTAAGTTTATGGCTTAAGTGTCATGTTTTGGTGACAGTGAAATTCTCCACATGTTCACTAATGTGCCATTGCTACTGTGCGTTTAGCACCTTTAATATGAGTTTGAGCATAGCTCATAAATGCACAGCATATGGCATAAACGTGCAGTAGCAACAGCATCCAGTCCTTTTCTGACACTAAATGCACAGTAGACTAATTCTACTGTGCATTGGTGCATTAGCATGACTTTTGCTGCAATGCACTAATGCGCAGTAGAATTAGTCTTATCTGTGTGTATATATATGAATGAGTATAAATCTTTTTGCCTTCAGAATGCAACACAGACATTACAAAAGTCCAAATACTTATACTTTTCTAAGACTTTTTGACATACATTTTCACAGGAATTTATTAATTTTCTCATTTTGGACATGGTTACCTTAAAAATGGAGTGAGGGACACTTAAAATGAGTGGACACCTTGGACATATTGGCTAGGGACAGACATTCAAAAAGTCTGAGCCTGAATTGATTCAATCTTTGCAGGTTAGTCTAGCCTGCCTAGATTGAATCAGTTTGCAAGAACATAGACATTCCCTCCTGACTGAAGAAATGTAGGCACATGCAGTGGCTCAGGCTAGAAGTGGGAGGGTGGGGGCAGTAGAGCAACCTACCTTCCCCTTCTGTAGTGCTGAGATGAGGAGGTGCATAGCCAGGCCCCAGCACAACCTCTGATTAGATTTAAATCCCCATGCTGCCTGCAGATTCCCAGGCTTTTCCCTGTTTGCTGTTCAAGGGGTAGAAGTGTTGCCAGACCCCATCCCCTGGCTAGCACTCTGAGGCAAAGGGGGGGTATGCAGTGCATGCATCTGTTGATGATACTGAGCTTTCCAATCTCCCTCTCCCTTCTTCATCATACTGTCTGCAGACCTCACAGGCGAGGGAGTCAGCAGGGAGCTGATAACACAGCATTTATCTGCCCATCAATAAAACAAAAGCCTCTTCGTTCATGCTCTTCTTAAACAGCTTTTTCCAAGGAAGGAATGGAGGGACATTACCAGCTGGCCTATTGATTAGCTCTAAGTGAACACTGTTCTGTTTGCCTCTTCCAGTGAAATTTGGAGACACACAGGCAAACACCTTTCAGCATGAGCTAGCACATGACTAGGGTACATGGGTCTGGGGTCCATGCTGTGGAAGATGGGAAAAGGGGAGGGGGAGATCTCTGCTTGAGCAGTGAGCAGCAAAGGCCAGGGATTGTGGGTTGCAGGAGGAAGCCAGGCAGATCCTGCTAAGCTTGCAGTCTCCACAAGCTCTGGCTAGGGAGCAGAAAGGTGGGACCAGCCCTGTTCTCTGTAGCAGATAGGGCTGCAACACATCTGAGATGCTGGGGGACTCTGGTTTAACTTAAAACAGGAAGGGGTCTGGAACACACATTGCATAAACCAGTTTGACCCACATCAGTTAAGTTTGATAGTATGTTCAATCAGGTTTATCGTAAACCAGTTTCCACCATTTTGAAAATTATTTATGTGCACTGAACTTACTTTTTTATAGGTTTAAAGCAGTTTCTAATCACTTAAACCTGTTTACGTGTAATGTCTGACCCTAGCCACTAAGATTTGTGCCTTATTGGAAGATCCATTACTCTCAGGGTGTATTTTTTTTCGATCAAGGAGAGTTGTAGGTTACTTCTAGAATGAGTAGCAATTAGATTCTCTTAAAAGAGATGTAAGGAGACCTCATGTCTTTCTGCTATGAATACCACCTGCAACATATTTTGCATTCAGGGGAAAACTCATTTATGAACAAACCAGGTGCAGCATAGCAAGAATTTTTAGAATATGTAGCTCAGCTGGTTTTCATTTCCATATGAATTAAGCATGTTTCCTTTGGTTTTTATTTGGATCTTTACAATTTATTGTGTTTGCAAATAGATATTAATTTCCCTGCTCAATCTAATCTAGATTATTGCCATGCATTCTACAGGATTATACCCTTAGATACCACTGAAACTGTATCTGGAACAGAATGCAGTTGCCCACCTGCTAGGTAGCAGTGACTAACATCAGAATCTATACTAGTTCTGTATCCATATCAGTTGCAATCTTGCAACTGGCAAGAGATAGGCAGAAACTATGGAGAACTGCCATTGAAGCAATTTTCTAATTATATTAACTAATTTGCTCTAAGTGTGTTCTTGCCATTCTGAGCAAGTAATCTTAAAATGATGATACTGTTTTTCTGTTATTGTGGTGTAACCCAACCTACAGCCACTTTTCTTCCTCCTTTACCTCAAGGTAGGTCCTTAAATATATTCATTTTAATGTGCTAGCAAGGATTATGAAATAACTTTAGTGTGTATAGTTCCAGAAGTTTCTAGTTTTATGTATATTTCTAGATCAAACAGTTGAGGAGTATTAATAGATTTGGAGTTTCAAAAAATTGTCTGCAAACAAACTTTGGCAACTCATCACTCAGCACTTGACAAAGCTCCATTGCTCCCTGCAAATAACAGTATTCAGGAAATAAAAAGAAAAGCTTGAAAGTTTTCATGAATTTAGCAGGATTGATTTAATTATTTCATCTAAGTGCCATTATATTTACTGGCTTTGATCAGTAATGTGGATCAAGGACAGAATAAATCATTCCTTAGAGTATAACTCATCATTTAACTGTCATTTAAGTGCAGGCATTGAAACTCAATTCATGTCAACATATAAAAGACTAAAACACACAAAAAGTCTAAAAAAATTAGATTTAAGATCTTCATTACAGAACACATGGTGTGTACTAGAAGTTTTCTGAGAGTCTTCTTTTGCTGCCATTGAAATTGGGAGCACGGGTGCATCTGGAACACTTATAAAACTGTACTTTCACCCTCTTGAGACATACTATCAGTTAATGTCTATTAGTTCTATTTTCTGTCTATTTCCAACAAAAAAAGTATGCATATGACATACATTAAAAATGTATTGTATGCATAAAGAATACACCATTGCTTCTCAAAGCAGGAAAATAACAGAAATTGAGAGGGATACACAAATATAAAACATTACACCAAGCTTTAAGGATATTTCTATAAGTATATTACTTTTAGCCTCAGATCCAGATAGCTGCCATTAAACAAGTCACAAAAGTACCACACCTCAAAGTAAAAGTGTCCTCTGAATTATACTTGCTCAAGAAGTAGGATAAAGCAAATTTAACATGCGTCTTAGCCACAGTGTTTTGGTATCTCAGTTCAGGTCAGAAATTACCTGAATCTGATTTTAGGCTTTCTTTACAAATCAGTTTCATTCACTTGTGACTAGCAATCAATAAAAATAGACTGATGGAAAGAACCCTAGCTGTATAGAAGGAAAGTGGTGATTTTCATTGGTAGCATTTGAATCTGAGTCAAGGTACACCAGTGCAAATTACAGCTTTTCTTGTCTTCCTTTGGGAATGTCAGCAGTTTAGCTCCAGTGCTCCCTGATTGATGGTTAAATCAGGACTAAACACAGGTATAGAGAAGGTTTCTGTTACATTCATTTTGTACTTCTCTAATTCCTTTGGCTTTAGTGAGATTAATTCTGATTTACACTGGTATAAATGAGATCAGAATCAGAGCCAAGAAACACTTTGAACAGGAAGCTGGAATAGCCACATAATTATTTTTCAGGGTAGAACTGCATTTTACATCCTATTTATTTTTTAGTATTCTTTACATTGTACTACTTATTTCCCTTGATTTAGCTATGTAATTACCTTTCAGTAATGGCAACAGCAGATGTGTTTTCTGCTTTCTTCAGAGGCAGTGCTCATTTTGGCAGTTACAGTAATTGCATGTTACTGAGACCCAGAACACTAGCCAGGAAAAAAAAAGGAAAGGAATAAGTACAACAATATTTCAGCTCATAAACCAGTTTCTTTATAAACTTTCCTTTTGACAAAACAAAATTATGAGGGAAAGAACAAAAGGTATTTGAAAATAAAGTCCCCTTTTCACTTAAAAATAATTAAAATGGGGAAGAATAAAATGAAATGCTCTTCATAATCATAACCTCTAAAGAGGTTCAGGTTTTGTGTGTCTGTGTTTTTTGGCGGGGAAGTGGGCAGGATAGGGAAAGCTTTTTGGTTGTTGTTGTTGTTGGAGTGGAGGAGGGTTGATGTTTAAATGGCATCTAATTTCCATAGTAATTTACTTGATAATCCTACTGAAAATGTCATTCATAGTGTATCCATATGCCTATCCCTACAAACAAGAAAAAGAAATCAACAAGGTACGAAAAGTCCTGTCGTGAAGCGTAGAGTTCAAACTAAAAGTCAAAAGCAAATAAATAAATAAATAAAGATAAATGCATGTGTTTTAAAACTGTAAAATGAAAATGAATCAAAACTAAAGTGCAAAATGTGTCCATGAACAAAGAGACACTCAGAAGCTTGCTAACTAGCTAGGCTATCACATAAAGAAGGGGAAGCAGAATAAATAAGCCACAGCAGGTTCTGTGCTTTTGCATCTGATTCTAGTACCAGTGACAGCCTGTGTGGGTATGAACAAGTGTTCAAATGACTTGAATCAGGTCAGGCAGCTTACTTTGAGCCACCTAAACCTGAGTCAGGTTCTGTGTTTGCACAGGCAGCTGAAGGTCAAGAAGCTTCAGGGGCTGAGAGTATTAGGGGGTGGTTGGCACATCTGGGGAGCCTCATGGATCTGAGAGGAAAGCTGCCAAGTTGGAGGAAGAGTGCTTAAGGGGCATAAGAACAGCTGTGGTGAGTGGCTCGACTTTCCCAGCCTTGGGGCGGCTCTGTGAACACATGCAGACATTCATTAGGCCAGGATAACCTGTTTTAGATGGAGCTAACCCAGACTGATCTCAAGTTAGTTCACCTCTGAGTTTAGCTTACTTCACATTGGGTGCTCCATGTTTGAGGTGACTTAATCCCTGTGAATGCTTGCAAGCTCAGTTAGGGAGATCTAAATATAATGCTTGTACATACCCAATATCTCTACACTGTAGAGTGGATTTCATCTGATAGTCAGAAGTGTGAGATTAATTATTCCTTTAAGGTATGCTATATTTTTTCTTGCATTTTAATACTTCCTTGAAGTAATAATTATTCTTCCTGCCTATATATTTACTACTTAACTGGTTTTTTATTTTAATGAAACCATACTTGTAAGTAAAGGTGTATAACCTGGGTGGCGGCCCAATAGTTGCCACTCGTGCCCAGTATCAGGGATGGTGTGGTGAGAGTGGGGCAGGGCTTCTGGCCAGTACCAATTTACTTTCCATCCAGCCCCTGCTCCCCATAGAGCAGCCTGTGTTCCCAAGGTCTAACACTTAACTGATTTAACTATTTACACTCTATTTATAAAACAAGAATAATAGGAAAGGTCAGTTACAAGTGAACTTAAATGGCATAACCAGAACCACAAAACAAACCAGAATGCATTAGTCAACCCTTGACTCAAGAACCTCAGGTAGGGTAACTGGCAGCTTTCAGCCACTGCTGAGGCGCTACCACAAGGAAGCAAGGTGCTCACTCTCTGCAGTTCCAACAGGATTCCAAATAAACAACAGACTGCAACAGGTTAAGCTCTTCTGGTCTGCAGCAATCAAATTGTATCAAACCCCAACTCCCCAGAAAGGCTGAAGGGTGACCCTCCGTGGCAAACAACAAGAAACAGAGTAGGCTCCAGCAGCAATTGGCATGAGCCAAGCACAAAGCTCAGAGACTCCATCCAATGACCTTCAGCTGCAGAATAAGGGACAGGACTGAGTCCCCTCTGGGGCAGTCAGTGGCAGAGGGTCAGCAGCACAGACAGCTCCCAGAGGCTGTTGCTCCAAACCCCTGCTCCAGCAGACTGGCCAGGCACCCCACATGCCTTGTGGCTTACCAATCCTGCTCAGAGCGGCAGCCTGCACTTCGAGCTTTCAGGGACCCTCGTGCTGGTGCTCTGTTGCTCCTCAGGATCCCAATGCCTTGCCTGCTGCTGTCTTGCTTCCCCAGGGAAGATTAGGGGTTTCCTCAACTCAGCGGCCCAGCTCCCTGCTCCGGATAAGGATGCTGCCTGCATGCCTGGCCGCTGCCTCTTCTCTGCAGTGGAGTGGAGGGCTGATTGCCACCCCTAGTCTCTGGGTTGCCCAGAACATCCAGCACACTGCAATGGGGCCTTGGGACACCAACTCTCTGCCCCAAGCCCTGGCCACGGCTCCCTCTCTGCTGCAAGGCTGGAAGTGCAGCCGACTGCACTTCCAGCCTTGTGCAGCCGACCTTTGAGGCCCTTCAGAGGGGTCTCTCTGCTCCCTCTGCTGGGTCAGCTCACCTCAGCTCTTCTTAGGCCTCCTGCGTCATCCCTCGGAGTCACTGTCAGCAGCTCCCGCATGCCAGTTCAGCTGCTGCTTTTATCCCCTCTGGCAGTCCCCTCCTGGGTTGCAAACCTGCCAACCAGGGCTCAGGGTGGCTGGCTCCCAACCCTGGCCATCTGCCTGTCATTCAAATGAGGAGATTGAAAACCCCTTCTTTCGATTGGCTTCCCCTTCTCCACAGGGAAGAGCTCCCCTGCTCCACCCTTGGGGTTGCTCAGAGTTCACTGGCACTGTTTCTAGCTCAGGTTAAGTATCTCAAACCAATCTGGTGAGCCCACATTGGCCATCTGTTACAGGTGTATATGTGCGTCAGTGTTTGCAGCACTGGTGTCTATAAGGGTAGCTAACTCCAGACCCCCACAAACATAAATATTAATAATTAAAAATAATCATAATATAATTTCAAATGTTCCTTAAAACCAAATATAGTTCTGTTAATTTGAAAACCATTTCAGTACTGGGGGGGCGTTAATTAGGGAGGTACCTGAACAGCTGCTCTAATGAAAACACCTCACCATCACATACAGTAAGCTCCCATGGTTTTAAAAATGGATGTGGGAGGCTTTATCTAAACCTTATTCAATGAGGTTTGATAAAGCACCATGTGGCCATTTTTAAATGCATGGAGTGTACACACAATAGAGAAGCCATGCTATAGCATTCTAATTAGAACATAGAGCAAACTCAGTTAATTGAGTCTGTTCTGATGTGCTATAATTTGGACATGAAACAGCATGTGTATAGGCAATAATGAGCCTAAGAAAACATACTGACCCATCTCTCAAAGGTATAATAGCACATGTTGTATGCTCGATATTTCTCCAAATTTATAACAAATATTTTTAATGTAAAACAGATTGAAGGCCAGGACCTCATCTGAGGGGCTTCATGGAAGACTACTTACTTTGACCCTCGCTTATTTCATTATCAAAAAATGTGCACAGAATCTGACATTGGGGAATTAGTATGACGTGTTATTCTCCCTTGGTGTGTTCCACACTCTAAACCATGAGTGATCAGGCAAAGCAGTTGTGGCCTGATTTCCAATCATACGTTCAGAAATGTATCTTATAAAGATTATGAAATCTGCCACTTTTATAGTGTAGAATATATTTCACATATATTTAAATTCTGACTGTATAACAGATCAATAATTTAAAAAAGGATTTCAATTATATTAAAATAGCTTCAGAGTTTATTCATGGTGTTAAACTCATACCACTGGAAAATATACCCTTCTACTCATAGCTGGCCTCAGGGAAAATAGTACCCTGGTCAAACTTGTATTTATTATACAATATAAAACAGCGAATCAAAGAAGGAGAGAGAGAAAAAAAAATCCTTGAAACAAAAATGCTAAAACTTATCCTATGTCTTAACTTACTCATACTTATCTATGGGGAATAGAAAGGGAGAGAAAAAGTCAGAAATAGGTGGGAAAGGAAGGAAATGCATTTCAAAATTTAAAAAAAAAGAAAAACTGGGGGTTTTGCTATACTTTCTTGGTCACCGTACTGAGATAGCCAATAGATTACTAAGCCTTTGTGATATTGAATACAGAGTGCAGACATGTCTCCATTAAGAACTGAGGCCATCTATTAGCATGTATCCATTGTTTCATGTGTTCAAAGAACGGCTCAGCCACTAACTAATACATACTTATGCCATTTTTGTGAGGTTGGACTGAGGCTTTTTTGTTATTATCTCACTCTGCAGATTGAGAAAAGTAGGTATAGTGATCTTCTCCAGCCCAATTCCTAATATTGTGCTTATTCCTTTGGACCATGGCATTTCTTTTGATTGACCAGCAGTTAGACTGTTGGTCAATCAAGAAGAATTCAAACTAATTGACAGTCTCAAAAATATCACATTTCTATTGTGACAGCTACTAAAAGTAACATTCTTTACACACACACACACACACACACACACACACACACACACACACACACACAAAAATCATTTTTTACGGAGATGTACGTTTCCTTGAAAAGACATAGTGCTTCCATATACTTACCTATTTTTAATTCGTTTTTATTAAACTAAGTGTTTGCACCTTTGGGTTTTGTTGGTTTTTTTTTTATTTCCAAATATGTTAATAGAGATAAGTGCAGACTGTTCTCAGCCTGATGATTTCAGTTTTTGCTTTTCTTAAATGTTAAGAAAGAATTATAGTATCAGCTGCTTCAATCAGTTTTAATCCTTCTCATCTCATGGGACCAATCCTGAGATACAGATAAGGAGCTAGTGCAGGAAAGAGTCTGTTCCACATGGAGTATATACATATTTATTAAAAAATAAATAAATCTCTATTTAAAAATCTCAGAGACCTTTGTAAATGCCATCCTGGACTTAATCAACCTGCAAATTGTTTGGAAGTCTAAAAGAGAGAAAATCACTGTAAATTCTCCCTATTTGCACATTGCAAGCGAAGAGGTACATAGAACAGTTAGTAGAAAGCTATTTGAATGCTCAAACAGATTAGCAGTGTGGTTATTAATGGGGAAAGGGGCATTTATAGGGATTAATTATTAGGGAGCATTGCATATTTATGAATACCTTACTTCTAAAAATCTTATAAAAGAAACACAAGGCTAACTCTTATGAACAAGGTTCTAGATATGTCCAGCTAACTCCTAGGAGCCACTAGCCCTTGCTCCAGACCTTGACCATATCATAACTGGAGCAAATAACATGGATTGTAACAACTAAGTTTCATTCACCACACCTCTACTGTCACATATGCTATTTTCTGCTTTCAGTTCCCCTATTTTGTTTATATTGGACATATGGGACAATCCTTACATGAAAGAATGAAGGGACACTGATGTGTTATCAAATTGAAAAAAACCACATAGAAACCCATGGCATTTCTGGATGTTCCATTGTGGCATCAAAGGGAGTGCTAGGCTGCATGTTTCCTATGCGACAAATAGCAGCAGCACATATCTGAGCCATTGCACGTGCGTTCCAGTGCACAGCAAGGAGACCTGGACAGGGTAGGGGAGACTGGGGTCCCAGGGGCCTCCCAAGATAGCAGCCACACTGAGCCAGACTTGGTCAATGTGGCTCTGGCTGGCCAGGCTCAAGTTTCTGGTGGTGTATACTGTTGCCACATGTTCTGTGGTTCTTTTTTAAGCAGTGGTTGGTTTGGACACTGGGATCTCTGAGATCAAATGGCTTTGAGGTGCTGCAAGCTGCATGTGTGTACTCACGGGGACATGCCCAAAGAGGGTGTCCTTAAATAACTGAACATTAAAGCTGACTCGAATGGAAAATTGGGGAACAAGAAATCATCCACAGACTGGATTGTGGGTTAAGTATGGTTTAAATGGGGACTACAGATTCTTACCCCTTTACTTGGATTAGCTCTGTGACTCCTTTGTGCTGTGGGATGGTTTTCCTTTCCCAGCACTGCCCTACATCCCCACTTTACCCTTCCTCCCTCCCTTTCCTCTTTTTTTGTATGCAAATCCCTCTATTTAAGAAAGTACTCTGTGCATGACCTTTCACATTGCAGGTTTACAAAAGCTTATACATCCCTAAATTTGATAGTCTATAGGGCATTTCTACCCTGTGTTCTGCCTGACTTCAAACTAACATTGCTAACTACCTCTCTCTAATGCAGAAAAGGACATTTTTCATTGAAAACTAAAAGAAACAATAGTGATAAAGCTCTAAGGGAAACAATTTTAATGTTGGTAAGGTTAAAAAAAGAATTCAAACCTTTTTAGTTGTTAGAAGATTATTTTCCAAGGAAATAGTCTATGCTGTTATCACCGTTCCCAGAATGTAAAACTCCACTTAGTTTCACGAGAAATTAACATTTAGAAATGCATTTCTCTATATCTACATCAGGGTGAGGGGGACAGGGGAAAACAAAGATTTTTAAATCCAAAAAGGTTTTCAGCTCAAAGATAATGACATAGGATTTGTAGGCACCTTCACAAATACTTGTATTTGCAACCTTTTAATCAGCTCCTCAAAATCAAAAAGAACAAAACCAAACCAGAAGGATTGAGGGAAGAGTTTCTATTACTAAATTAAACCATGATAATGTAGTCTTTAGAACAAATATACTAGTTATTTATTTCCAGACTTTAATTCAAGGTGCCTCCATATGATGTCTTGTCTGTTCAAATGGAGGAAGACTCCAACCACTCTACTTCTTGCTTGGTTGTCTCCCATTTCACTTAAGACTAATTAAGTTAGATGGGTAGAATATGGATTTTCTCTTAGGAGAGTCAAGATTGGCCTTCTTTTCTTTATGCATCGAAGAAAAGCATAAACTCTGGTTTATGATTATTTCCCTGATCACCATTCCTGAATCCAAACCTAATAAACTACTGAACTTTTTTTTTAAGATTAGAAGAACCATTTGTAAGACATACAAGTATAATGTTCACATTCAGAATGCTCAGATTGCCCACCCCTTTTCCCCATATGTGTACATTTTGATGCAGTTCCACAATATGCAGGAAGAGACATAATTTTGACAGCTCCACAGATAATTTCTAAGTCTCAGACCCAATGTTTATTTCTGTTTCAGTGCTAAATAAATTACAAACTTTTAGTTGTCAATCTTATGCAAGGCATGTTTACCCTCAGCGCATCTTTGAAAGACACAGTCCAATCATCCACTATTCTGTTTCCATTAGCCAGTAGCTGGAGAGAATTTAAGGTCTGATTCAAAGCCCACTCTAGTCCGACAAATACATATAGCATTATGTTTTGAAACAAGGTTGAAGATCACAAGAAAGATGCCAGATTTCTTGTCCAAGTGGGGTTTTTTTTTTCCAACTTTTGGTTGGGACTCTGGATATTAGTTTTATAGAATGCTTTTAGGGCATTCTATGCATTCATTGCATTCAGTGCTATTAGGGCATTCTCTGAACTCTATGAACTAGAGTCCAGAGAAAGTAACCCAGACTCAATTGTGGTGGCAGAGGGTAGGACACCTATTGAGGCTCTCTGTGATACCAGGCATGTGATAACTCTGGTCCAGCCAAGTGGTGAACCCTGGAAAGTTGGTTCACAACCTATCTGTAGGAATCCAAGGACTACTTAGTCCCAAGGTGAGGATGGCTGTTAAAAAAATATATCTGAAATGGGACACCAAGGAAGAGTTCAGAGGTTGTAATTTATGGGTAAGGAGAGGGTCCATTGGATAATTTTAGGATCTGATTTGAGGAAAATTCCTGGTGATTTAGTCCTTACTAGAAGCCAAAAAGAAAAAGGAGTTGGTGGCAAGGATTCCTGTGCTAGACAGTGACAGTCTACTGGTTAGACTCCCTGCCCTAGTAACTGAATTAAAAACAGAACTCTTGAATGACTTTGCTCTTAAACTGTGGGAAGCAGAATGGAAGTGGAAAATCCCTTCAGAGGAGAATTAGTGTTGAAGTATATACTACCCTATAGGAAAGACACTTGATTTTGAAACTGCTCCAGGGGGAGAAAGACTGCATAAATGTATAGCTGATGCTTTGTCAGGAAATGGAAGACTTGACCTTCCCTCTGTCATTGGTCATATTTTTAAAGGAAGGACAGATATGACAGACATATAAATTTTATTATAATTTTTCTGTTTTAACCATGTCTGTGTTGCAATAGTGGTGTGTGCCGTAGTTTCCCCAACTAGCTACATATGGGAAAAGGGTTAAGAGCATCTGTACTGTTACAAAATGGCACACCAGCAATGAAAGCACTTGAATAATCTATGTTGATACTTCAGGTGGGCTTGGTACAGCCCACTTGAGGTACATCATCCTCTGGAGGAGATGCCCAGATGATCTTGTCAAATTGAGGAGACTAAAATAAGCAAGGTAATGGATGGACAAGGTTCAAGAAAGCAGGGTGTTGGTTAAACTCTCTGGATGGCCTTTACTCCAACAAATGTCTTCACTGGAGATGAACTTCCCATTTTGCTGCTTGGAACATTGGGGTATACTTAACCCTATTAAGAAGTAAAGTCCCTGTCTCAGGAGCTGAGTTAGAAGGAAACTCCCTGAGGTGTAGCCACAGAAAATCGGGAGGGGCCAAGGATAGAAAGGCCTTGAAGTCAGAGTTGGAAGCAGTTTACCTTCCCTTACACTAAAAACAGGGGTGTATAAAGACTCACTGCCCCCCACCAGCCAAGGGCACAGTGATCCATGCTCTGCCCCACAACCATGGGCTCTGTCCCCCGCTGGCACAGTGGGAGCAGTGGCAGGAGTGGAACGCTCTGCCCATGCAGGCATTGCTTGCAGGTCCATACTGAAACCAGTGCCAGGGGTGCTGAGCCACTGCCCTCCAGATGTGTGCAGCATGGACTGAACTCACTCCGCCATGGCTCAGTCTGGATGCAAGCAGCAAACTGCACCTGGCAGCCATGGCCTGCTGCATTGTGCACTCCTGACCTGGCCAGGCCACTGATTTCATACATGCCAAAGCAGAGGCCCCTGGGCCCGGGCCCTGATGGCCCATGTGTTAATCAGCCTATGGCTAGAAACCATACCTGTGTTGGATTCAGGGGTCTCTTAGGGGGACCAAACAAAGCCAGGGAGGTCATTTGTAACCCCCCACCTCTTATCTCCCACCCGCACCCAGGGGTCTCCATCACAGATCTCACTGTATTAGGTACAATACACAGGCAAGGTAAAGGAAACTCAATACTTCCAAGAATATGCAAGTTGACTAGACACACAGACAAAAAATGGAAGAGGAATGTGCATGGAGAAGTAAAGTGACTAGCCACACAGGACCCTTCTTTCAAAGGCATCTACAGTTTTATAGGCAATGTTTAATTGCTTGAATAATCATGATAATCCAGAGGTGAATTCTGGTGAATCTGGAGACTAAGAATTTGGGGAAGGTCAATCACTCCATATACCATCAGCTGCATAAGAAAAGGTTGATTTTCACCAACCTGTCTTATCCTGGGCCAATTCTGTTAATCTGTTCAGGTTTTCAGCTTACAAAGCTCAGACCTTATTGTCCTATAGAGAAATCTTGAGAAATGGGAGGAAGGGCAGTATGAGATGCTAAATAATTAGAGAAGGAAATTAATTAAACAAAAAAAATTAGAGGGATGTATCAGTCCCAAAGAACCTAAAATCAGGAACAAAAATAATAATCTTAGCGTGGAGAAAAAATCCAAAAAGAGAGCAGAGCAACATGGAAGCATAGGAAAAAAACCCCATAATACTGAAAAATCCCCCCATGAACAATGTAACATGGGTATAAAAATCTCAGGAAGTGTTATAGAAAGGAAGGAAAGAAGATATAAAAAAGAAACAATTCAGGTGAGAAACATGCACGAAAATTCTGAAAATTGAAAATTTTCAAGTCACTAAAAGAGAAGGAACTATAACATTCAGCCAGTGAGAAGGAAAACTAAAGACAAGTTAAACTGGCAAGGGCAGTAGTAATAAAAAACAATGTTAGATTAACTTAACAAGGGGGTGGGGAGGGGATGTCTATCAGGATGTATATAGATCATTCCCAGGTTTGTTTTGAAAAGCTATTCTAACTTCAGAACTACATGTTCTTTAAATGGTACTAAACATTTTTCTGTGCAGTTAGCTTTATCAGTATGTTCAATGTACTTCAACAGCTTTGTCCAAAAAGACTGCAGCAGCTGTTTAGTTTTCTGAAGCAAGAAATGGTAATAAAGCATTCATTTTCAAATTAAAAAGCAAAACAAAACAAGAAAAAACACTGGACCCTCTAATTTCTGTGCATAGAGGTTGAATGAATGCAGTTTCTTCAGCTTTATCTCTAGAGATGGAGACTATCCATTTAATTTTGAAGCAGGTCTTTGATGCAGTTAATAGAACTCCTGGAACTTTCCTTTTCAGTATATCCCATATTTCTGTATGGATGTGTATGGATTTGTGAGAGGGAGTACCCAATACAGCTCTTATAGATTCATAGATTTATAGATGCTAGGGTTGGAATAGACCTCAATAGATCATCGAGTCTGACCCCCTGCACAGGAAAGAGTGCTGTGTTTAGATGACCCCAGCTAGATGCTTATCTAACCTCCTCTTGAAGACCCCCAGGGTAGGGGAGAGCACAACCTCCCTTGGGAGCCTGTTCCAGACCTTGGCCACTCTAACTGTGAAGAAATTCTTCCTAATGTCCAGTCTAAATCTGCTCTCTGCTAGCTTGTGGCCATTATTTCTTGTAACCCC
>JAGPOW010001543.1:58169948-58204658 GCA_030014935.1 Caiman crocodilus | reverse complement strand
CCTAATGTCCAGTCTAAATCTGCTCTCTGCTAGCTTGTGGCCATTATTTCTTGTAACCCCCGGGGGTGCCTTGGTGAATAAAACCTCACCAATTCCCTTTTGTGCCCCTGTGATGAATTTATAGGCAGCCACAAGGTCGCATCTCAACCTTCTCTTGCGGAGACTGAAGAGGTCCAGGTACCCCAGTCTCTCCTCATAGGGCTTGGCCTGCAAGCCCTTAACCATACGAGTGGCCCTTCTTTGGACCCTCTCCAGGATATCCACCTCCAGGTCATTTCCTAGGCAGTAGGTATGCTGGATATTTTTCCTCCCTAGGTGCAGCACTTTGCATTCTCCTTGTTCAATTGCATTCTCTTGTAGTTTTGTGTCATCCGCAAACTTGGACAGAGTACACTACACTCCCTCGTCCAAGTCACTGATGAAGATATTGAAGAGTATTGGTCCAAGGACCAAGCCCTGCGGGACCCCACTGCCCACACCGTTCCAGGTCGATACCGACCCATCCACTACGAGTCTCTGGGTGCGACCCTCTAGCCGCCACCCATCGGACTGTGTAGTCATCCAAGTCATAGCCTCTTAACTTGTTTAGCAGTATGGGGTGGGATACCGTATGAAAGGCTTTCCTGAAGTCTAAGTATATGACATCAACCCCTACTCCTGCGTCCAGGTGTTTTGTAACCTGGTCATAAAAAGTGACTAGATTAGTCAGGCATGATCTACCTGCTACGAACCCATGCTGGTTTCCCCTCAGCATAATTTGTCCTTCCAGGCTCTCACAAATGCGAGCCTTGATAATTTTTTTGAAGACTTTGCCTAAGATGGAGGTGAGACTGACCGGCCTATAGTTGCCTGGGTCCTCCTTCCTCCCCTTCTTGAAAATGGGAACCACACTGGCCCTTTTCCAGTCCTCCAGGATCTGGCCCATGTGCCACGACTGCTCAAATATTACCACCAGTGGTTGCGCAATCTTAGTGCTGTCATTCTGCAATGATAGGTACTTCAGAAATAGTCAGCACAGAGACAAGAGGGAAAGAGCTTAAAAATAACATTTTTTTCCTAAAAGAATCATACCAATGCCAGAAATGCAACACTGCTCAGTAGGTATTTGTGCTTGACAACACCATTGAAGGAAAGCAATTGCTTTCAACCAAAGCTGTTGAAGCTCCAACAGTCTGGTGAGCAAATCACTAGCCCATTTATATCTCGTTTCATTGAGTGGAACTATCAGTGCATGTCTGCACCAACCATATGATCATAGAGGTTTGAAGAGAGGTGGATGATAGAAAAGCTAGGGACTGCCTAATTTCAAGTCTATTATATATATGATATATATATATATATATATATATATCATATATATAAGATTTTTTCAAGCATGTTTTTTCCCCTACTCATTGCAAACAGCAGCTGTTATTTTTCACGCACTTGCCAGGGAAAGAAAGAAAAATCACTTCAGGGTTGTGAACAAACCTGGCAAAATTCAGCTGGAGAATTAAAAGATTTTCACAGTTCTAAGTGGTTCAAAATGACTGAAAATGGAAACATTCATGCAGCTTTAACTGTAGGCACCATACCATGTTCTTTCTACAGTAATAATTTATAACAAAACTTACTTTAACTGTCTTATTTTTAAAGTAAGTTTGTGACATTCTCTTCATACTCTACTTCATTCAAAATGCTGTTCTTACTTCTATGAAAGAAAGATAAGGTTTTAAAATATATAATATAATGTTGATAGAGTTTGTTTCAATATGAAACAAGCTCTACGGTTCCATATACAGTTAGGACCACATAGAACTGGGTTCTATATGAAACTGGGTAAATTTTATTGGCAAATAGTAATGAGGCTAAAAGCAAAAAACACAGGCTAAAACAAAAAAAAGGATAGGGAAACTAAAGTTCATAAATTGAGGTTCAATAGGGCACATAGATTTTCGAGAAAAACATGGGGAAAATGATCTGAAGTCCTTAAGGACATAGTTTGACCTTTGGGTGTAAATAACGCCAATAAAAAATGCTCAATTTTGGGTCAAATGAAACATTCCATTTCTCCCAAGTGAAACAAATCAAATTGAGGTTGACCACCAACATTTTTTTGTTTTGGCTTCGTTTTGGCAAGAATAATATAAGTTTTGTTTCCAGTCAGACAGCAAACTAAAAATAATAATAAAATAAGCAATGACAGCTCAGCATAAGCTGAATCACATATCTGATAATCAATTGCTTTCATTAGTACAAGTACTTTAATTTTATTTTAAAATGAAAAAATAACATGTACTGAACAGCAGTTATTCAGTTAAAACAACAGAAACTTTATTCCTCTTAGAGCCAGTCTAAGCATATAAATATGCATATTGAATAATACAGATATCAATCAAACAGCTCCACTTTTATGCTGAATAACGCGTCAAAACTACACAAATCATGATGAACAGGGGTATTTCATATTGAGCTCTTATTCTTCAAAAGTCAGTTAAATTGGTAACATGGTCCTTTAAAATTGTTTACAATTATATTGAAAGGAATGACCTAAGAATCATTGGGAATAAATGAAACATTTTAAGTATAAGGGAGGCAGCTTTGATCTGTTCCACTGCTGACATAATGATTTGAGTTAGATTGCCAACCTCTGGCATCCCAAACTGTTTTTTGGCCCTTCTACCCATCTCTTGAAAGGAGATACACTAGCACTTGGCCTGCACTTAGCTGCTACACAAAAACACCAAGCAGGTCCTAAATCTAGGCTCTCAGCACTGAGCAAGCAAAGTCCCTTTCCCTAGACACAGGCAGGCAGCAAGTGTCCCTTGCATGAGCCCCAGGACCTAGGCACCTGAGTCCCTGGACCATGAGCTAGTAGCCCCAACACCCCGTAATGAAGCACCCTACAACATGCATGCAGACACCAACACAGTCCTAGATAACCCCTGTGTTAAGGCCCAGATCCACAGACCCTAACTCTGGTATGTCCACACTACATCTCAGAGACCATAGACAGGCATACTGCCACCTGGACCCCCAACATAAGCACCTCCCCATTGGCAGGAGCCAGTGCAGGTGGCTTACCTCTTGTTGGCCAGGTTGACAGGAGGCAAAACATCAGCCTTAAGCCTGCAAAGACAAGACCTTGATGTCCAAGTCGTGGCCATTGTTAACAGGTACCCAGGAATGTGCACTTGACATGCTTGAAGGATTTTTTGGCCTACAACTACATGGTCCTGGAGTACTAGGGCTGGGGACAGTGTGTGGAGCAGTGAGAACCAAACAGGAAGATGCCCTTAGAAACTTAAGGAGCAGGTAAGGCATAACAAGCTCTCTTAAGTGTAGCAGGTAGAGGACATTGGAAATTTCTACACTGGGGAATGGGGCATTGCCAGCATCATGGGGGTGTTTGCTGAAAACCCCTGGAAAGCTTGAGGTTATGGGGTGGCCTGGCTAGTGGAGTTCCAGTTACTCTTGAGCATGGCCCACACCAGCTGGAGGGATAGGGTTAGTCATGGGCCAGGTTCCACACCTATGTGCATCTACTGCTACTTCCATCCTTCCTCCTTCCTGCAGCCAGACTCTCACCCACTGCAGACACCGGGACCCAACAGTCACTTTTGTGGACCATGGAAGAACCTGTCCTGTGCTCCTCCAGTACCCAACCCTGGTCACACAACCGGAGCCACAGGGAGATGAAAGAACTAGTCACTATCTGGGGTGAGCGGGAGGCCCAAGACCAACTCTGCAAAGAGCACTGCAACAGGAATATGGTCAAGTGCATTGCCTAACATATATGCAAGTGCAAGTCCATGATGGGGACTGAGTGTAGTGCTGGTCCAAGATGCAATGAATGAAGTTCCAGTACAAGTATATGCCTGATGCCAATAAACAATCCAGGAGAAGGAGTCATGCTGTGCCCTTCTAAGAAGAGCTGTCCCACTTCCTCACCATGGACAGGGCCATGGCCATCCTGCACATGTACTACAGCATGTGTTGCTTCCACACAGCAATGGTGCCTGCCCAGCAGCCTCTCCACCAGACTCCAGGCCAGGTCTTTTGACCAATTGGCTGGGACCAGCATGCAGAATCTGGGAGGGTCCAGACCAAACAAGGATGTATGGTCACCCTACCTATTGGAGTTGTGTTTTCTAAGCACCAATGTAATAGAAACAGAATAGCAGTTTCATAGCTGCATTAACAGAAGTTTGGGCATATAACACAATGCAGTTTAGATTTTGTGACTCGAAAATGGCATCGGGCTTGTCCTCTTTTTATTTTAGTTATAAGGGCTAATTTAACCCTTGGTGCGTATTGCATTGTTAACACAAGATTGACTGACTGAGCCATATTTCATTATACTTGAATTGGTTATTTGTGATGTAATTACATTCATTAACACCTATTGAGCAATAGTTTGTGGTCCACAGCCAAGCTTAGAGCTAACGGAGACACAAGTGGTAGGGAGTCATGCACTCTGACAATGGTTAGAAGATGACGTGGACATCAGGTTTTTACTCCTCTGCTGAGGTATTTTTTTCCTGAAATCTTTGTAAAAAAAAAAAAGGGGGAATACTTTTAATCCTGGCTGCATTTTGTATATCATTTTATTAATAATCACCCAACAGTTATGTATGATTCTTGATCTGAAGTAAAAGATGCACAAACATTGCAATATTTGAAATGCTATCAGATTTGTTTTTTTAGTACAGAGGAGTAATTGGAGTAATTACAACTAGTATGAAAATTTAATTTCAAACAAGCATGTTGTTTTTACTGATGGTCTGAGAGAGCAAGCTTTCATTACTGAGAGCCAAACATAGGGCAGCATTTACTATTGTTCAGTTTTTCTTCTAAAATCTTGATTTTGCAGTTACTTCATATGTTGGATCTCTATTGATTTCAATACAAGTTTTATTCACAAAGCAGCTTCAGAACAGACCCTGAAGGAATATGGTAGATTCCAATTTAGATAGCTGCAATTTTTCCCCCATTGACATTGCCTTGATGCTGCAGGGAAAAAAATATGAAAAAAAAAAAAGAGAGAAACCTTGAAGGTGATCCCTCTCATGAACATGATGTCCATTGCATTCATATACTTACCCTGAAAAGCTGCAGCCTTGCAACTAATAGTGTTGTAAAGCAGTCCATTCAAACAATTTTGATTTCAGGAGTAGTGTCATATTATTTAAAATTACCTACCTATAATGATCCCTTTGGAGAAGCACAAGTAAACCAAACATATGTGCTGTTGGGCACTTCAAAGACCCAGATAAGGACCCTATTTTAAATATGATGTATTCAGGAAACTTAGTTACATATAAAAATGCATGGCATAAAGGATGGAATATACAATTGTATTTTACAATTCTAAAAGAATTAAGACAGTAAAATAAAACATGCATACTATGATATATTACTATGCAAAGTATATTAATATTGGCTTCATATACCATTTAAAACACATAGTACAATCATGTTTTTATATATATCATAAATATTTTATCACCTGCAAATTGTTTTTAAGTTAGTAATAAGGTGGAACAAAACTCCTACATGTTTATACCTGCTCTTGCTTTATTAATGAGAATAGTGCAATAAGCTTTTACTTTTCCTCCAAGAAATTCTCTTTCACTGAGTGGGGAAGGAGGGGGAGGCAAATGATACACAATCCTTCAAGAATCCCTGTGTAAATGACATGCTGAAATAGTCAGACATTAAGAAAGTAATCCACAACTAAGCATATTTGTAAAGAAAAATAGCCATGTTAGTCAGAAGCCAGGCAGGAAGTGGCACATTGGGCTCAGAGAGGCATGAGCTTTTGTAAGTGACAGAATATTTGGTCAGATACTATGGGCACTTTTAGACAAGTATACACCTGTGTTTCCCAGGGGACAGATAGCAGTGCCACACAGTTGTGCTGCTGCTATTTGTCCTTAGAGGATGCATATGCATGTGTGCTCTGGCACATGGCAAGTTGCCCCAGGTTGGGTGTGGTGACTGGGGACAGCACCTAGGCTAGTCCCAACAGCCTTACCTGGGATCCTGGGGAATCTCCCAGGGCTCCAGCAGTGGCAATCCAGCACACAGAGCCTAGCCAGCAGCTAGAGTGTGGCTCCAACTAGCCAGGTTCTGGTTCTGGGAAGTGCACGCTGTTGCCACATGCATCACCCCACTTCTTTCAGGTGTGTGTGTTTTGTGACACCAGAATCTCCTGGTGTCATAACCTTCCCCCACTCCCCGCCTACCCTGCAAATTAGCAGTGCAGCAAATGCCTGCATGCGTAGCACATGCAGTTTGCAATGCTCAGATGGGTCTGCAGAACTGCATACCGCACATGCATGCTCATCTGGACATGCCCTATGAGCACAACTGGAGGTTGTTTTGATAGATACCAAGCATGTTACTGATACCACTAAAGGTTGTGAATATTTATCTGTTATAATAAGCTGGCTACTTTGATTGGAAATCAAATTGGAAAATTCTGGTTTGATTTTTTTAATGGATAATTCTACAAAAATACTTGCTACTAGAAAATAGGATGCTTTCCTTTTTCTTTTGTTGGTTGTTGCTGGGTTTTGTGTTTGTTTTTCTTTGTTTGTTTGTTTTAATTTCTTTATTCTAAGAACCAGAAATTTCAGTGTCATAGTACCCTCAAAACAACATTCATTTTGATAAATAATACTGCTCAGATAATATTTCCATTAAATAAAAGTTATTTCTGTTAAGTGTTATAAAATCTAATTGATTTCTAGAATATTATTAATTCTTGAACTGTAAAAATGTATGCAATAAAACTAATTAAATCACTATGTAGGAAAAAAGTTTGAACACAAAAGAAAAAGCATTTATGTCTTAGGATTCATTAATGTTTGCTGAGTTTTTGGAGGGAAAAACAATTACTTCCATATTAAAATGTTTGTATTGTAATTTTTGTTTACATGTGTGTTTCCTTTCTGCTGTCAGAAACATTTATTTTGTCTGTGGGTGCTGGCTTCAAAAACTATAAACTGTCTTAGATCTATCTGTCTTCCTTTTCATTTAATATTTGTAACTTCAGTTTTCCTTTTCTGACTTTATAAAAAATTAATCTTTGGTAAAATTAAAAAAAATTGTGATATTTTTCCTATCAAGGTAATCACTGGGTACTTAAAACAACTGATAGTGTAGTTAAAAATTAACTGAAAACCTTGCATACATAGATGTGAAGCATGTGAGATCCCCATTGCAGAATATAAACACTGATAGCCATAACATATTATCTTAACAAATAAATAATGTATGGTATTTCCCTATGGAACAGGTGTTTTGCCCTTTACTTAATTCTTTATATGCATTTGGATAGCAATGGACATGCTACATGAGGTGCTGACTGCACAGTAGCCAAATGCTATTGTGCAGTAGCACATCACAGCACTAACAGTACTAATACACTACCGTGCAGTCTTATTAGGCTACTGCACAGTAGCCTCATTTAAAAGGTATTTGCTAGAGCTATTTGCATTTATTTAGCACTAAATAATTGTGCAGTAATGAGTGCACAGTAGCATCTTGTGTAGATCCATCCCAAAACAGTGGGTGCATCTACATGTGCAACTAATGCAGGATCAGTTTAGTCTACTGCTTCTCCTAGCAGCAGCCAGCTCCTGCTCCCTGCAGCCCTGTAAAAGGCTCCTGCAGCAGCCAGAGGGAGCTTTAGGCTCCCACTGGGTGCTTTCCCAGCTAGGAGGGAGGACAGGATCAGGAACCAGCTGTCTCCTGGCAGGGCCTGGGATATTGCTCCCTACCCTTGGGAGCTGTCTGCTGCTTGGGCAGGCTCCACCACCAGAGCCTAGGCAGAGACAATGTCTTCCTGCCCCCGCAGCAGGGAGCTCCCAAACCCTTTTCCATAATTGCAGGGCCCAGGCTGGAAGCATCTTATCTCTCAGTGCCAGCTTCATAGTCACATGGCCGGTGCTGGAAGATTCTTTTCTCCCGGCACCAGCTCTGTGGCTGCAGGGCCCAGGCTGCCAGTTCATCCAGTTCAGACCCTGTGATCACAAACTCGGGGCTGGGAGCTCCCTCCTGTTAGGCTCCATAGCTGCAGAGCTAGGGCTGAGAAATAAGAACCTCCCAGTGCCATCCCCACAACCACAGAGCTCCTAGCCCCCATACCCCGGTCGTGATGGCAAACCAAGTGCTGGGAGAGAAGAGCCCACCCTAGTAGCAGGCAGCTTCTGGAAGAAGGGAGCAATCTCCCACCTTCTCCTGCCCAGCTGACCAGGACCACATTTGTTCCTGGTTGACCATCTACATGTGTGCTACTGTGCAGTAAGTAACAAATTTTCCACTTGTATTTACAAGTAGTAAATGTATTCATGATTAGAGCCAATTACTACATAAAAAGCATCTGCACCTGTAGATGGAGATGCTTATTGTGCAGTAATTAGCTCTACTCTCAAGTAAAGCATCTTATGTACACACACCAGTAAGTACTGTTAAGGCTGCATTGACCATTGAGCTACAGTGCCATAGCTTGTTTCTATGATGCAGTAGCATTGCCAGGCACTAACATTGCAGTGATGATACTGCACAGTAGTTTGTTGCTAATGCACAGTAGCATCGGGAAAAAAATGTGGTGACAGAACTGCGCAGTGACACTAGTTACTTGCATAAGAAAGTACTAAACGACTGTGCAGTAACAACTGCACAGTTCCTCACTCATGTAGACATGGCCAGTGCAATACCGCCCTTCTGACCTTGTTAGAAAGGTGACAGTAATCCACTGTATTATGATAAAGAAAAGGACTTTTGTCAACTTCTACCATATCAACTGGCTTCATCAGCAGCATTCTGTAATAAAGAAACCAAAGCAGAATTATGCAGAAGCCTCTCCCCTTGACACATACAACATGTCTCTGCTTGCTTCTAAAAGACTACCCACATCCACAGATGGGTACTTAAACAGTCAGACTGATTTTCAGATATAATTGGGATCTCAGCATCCCATTGACTTAGGTAACTGAAAATTAGGCCTGTTTTGGCACCTTATCAAAGCATTAGATTTTGCTTTTATTTAACTGTTTTAAATTTTTGGCTCCATCTTCTAATGCCATCCACTAAGTTTTAAAGATTATTTTGGAAAGTAGAATTATATAAATTATCAAAACATAAAACAAAAACCTTTAATTTTTTAATTTTTGTTTTTAAATGTGCAAAATCTTTCACAGGCACTATATAGTAGACTAAGTTGATGTGTTTTCATTATTAAATTAAATGTTTCTGTTAAAAATATTTGGAATGTTTATTGGAGCCACGAGACCATACATGAAAATGTCACTGAATTATTATTAAAGAGATCAGCATCCTATTAGTATACACTAGACATATGCATGTTAAGAGACTTTTTTTAAAAAAGCTTATATTCCAAATATAATATATATATATAAATATATATATTTTTTGGGGGAAAAAAAAGGACAATAGGAAATCAGAAAGATGAGGACATTTGCACCAAGTATTCTAAATAATAATCCAGTGTCCTATCCGCTGGACCATGACATATAATTACAAATGTAACTCCTGTATCTGATCCAATATCCAGTGAACTCAGTGGTTCATTAACTTCAAAACATTGCTGAACCAAGAATACTGCATGATTCACATGAATCTGTTCTGTTTTTGTTGTGTTGAATTTTCCACCTATTATGTGTCCATAGACTTTTATTTGCATTTGTGTTGGAGGCCAATGATTTGTATTACACTGCATCCTGTCATAGCCCTGATTATATAGTAATTTTGTGGGGGGGGGTTAAAGGAGAACAGCTTAACAATAAACTTTCAACATATTTTTAATAAATAATTATTCATGCTAAAATTGATTAACAGTCATGCTGAAATTTGTTCCAGATTTATTCAAATTATAGCTATGAGATGGTCACTACTACCTGCAGAAAACATGAATACCACAAATAGTATAACAAATCTACAGGCAAAACAAGATAAGGAAATGTAGCATATTTTGGGGTAATTTGCTCAAACAGTCCAATATGTAGCAAAACCTCCAGTTTTTCTTTTACATATATATGATAGATATGCATTCCCTTCCTTTCCCCAGTTATTTCTGGATTTTCTTTCTCTCCCTCTCTATTCCATACAGACAAGCATAAGCAAGCTCAGACTTAGGATAAGCTTTAACATTTTTATTTTGGTAGCAGGTTTTTGGTTTTGGATATCCACTGTTTTATATTGTATAATTATTAGGTTTGTATGATTTTTACTGTTGTATATTGTATTATTATCATTTTCGTATTGATTTTTATTGTTTCATATGGATATTGTATGGTTTAGGCCTGTGCTTGTTTGAACCAAAGTCACATCAAGTTTCCATTTTGCATGTCAAAAAAAACATGGAAAAAAAAATCCTGGTGAAGCACACACTCAGGCAACACACCTTTGCAGTGCGGAGAACCCCAGACCATGCGGTATGTGGTGCTGCAAACATGTATGGCAGTGCCACATATCACATGACTGCATTCATCTGGAGGTCCCCAAAGAGTCTCTGTCCTGATATTGCATCCATTAGCCAACCAACTCCTTTCCTTTTACTACTTTGTTATCTTACTGAATTCCAGTTCTTCTAGCTCCCAGCTCTTCTATTTAGCCTTCCTCACTCCATTCCCTGGGAGCCTTTTTTACTTGTTTTGGCCACGTCCTTATCTTTTACAGCTGGCTCAGTCCTCTGAGGAGGCTTGTAATTAACCTCATGGCTTGTGTCTGGCTGTAGTTCTGGCAAGCCTCCAGACTCCTCCAGCCTGGTGTGTGCTGTCTGGTGCAAGCCTTTGCCAGGCAGGTCACTACACAGAATGTGCATACAAGTCCAATATTAGCAATCTATCATATCATAGCAGCAATGATATGATACTTTTGTGATACACAACATCTGTGAAAAATACGTCCTCCTCCTACCTTCATTTTCTTATTAGTTTTGAATACAGTGTTTTTCTTCACATTTTTACAGTTACTGCTGAGCTCTTCAGATACAAATGATGATTTTTTTTTCTAACAGATGGACCAGAGCCTTGCCTTTTTAAGAATATAAGCTGTTGACTAAGGCAACCAAGTTGTTATTCATCATATTTCAAAAAAGTTACTGCAATTTTTGATTTATTAATATGTAATCGGATTCTGCTTCCATTAAAGTCAGTGGAGATTGGGACCTGTCTTCAAGCAGAATCTGACTCACATTGAGACCAACTTCTCATGGGGAAAAAGAAAAGAAAAGCAACTTAACAGATTGTTAAATAAAAAAATTCTAATATGTAGAAAGTTGCTGTATATTAAAATTAAACTTAGATGCTTTCCTGAATTGGGACCCAAAGCTTACTCTCTCTGTCCCAAATCTACATGGTTGTTGCAAACCACTTGCAGCATTTGCTGTATGTAGTTTGGGATAATGATGTATTAGGAGCATCTGAATAATTTTCAAGAACAGTCATCAGGCTTAATTATGAAACACTTTACCTATATGTCTTTCTTATCACTTGAACAGTGCTCAGTTTTCTATTTCTTTTCTTATACAATTTCAAAAATACAATACCAATTATTTCTGTCACAATAATAAATTATATATATAAACCTGGAATGAATTAATGAAGACTAATATGGTCTCTTGTGATAAGGTATACTAGATATGGGGCTTTATGCTTATCTGGTTTTTGTTAACTAAACAACTCAGTGATTTAGCATTTTTGTCTGTCATTGAAAATGGGTCTTAATGGCAAACTAAAAAATATGCAAGTAAAAACACTGGTGGACATAATGCAAATTGGGTGAATTTGTCTTGAAAACTTCACTAATCATCTACCATTGTTCCAGCATTTTAAAGTCTGAAAAGATTCCATATATTGATGGCTAAGAAAAACTTATTGTGCGAATATGCAGCAGTAGGAAAAAGAGGTATAAAAGCCATTTTATAAACTGTCATTTTAGAAAAACTTCTTATCCTTGGCTCCTATTAAAGTTTCATTTTTGGTTAAAAAGTGTAATTGATGCTAGACTACATAATTATGCTTTTACTGCATTTTCTGTTTAAACAAAAAAGTCATTATGCAACAAAGCAGATCACATCTGGGTGATAGTGAATGAATTCAGGAAGTCTCTGTAGTTAAATGCAAGAGTTTTTCGAACAGCATTTTACTTTTATTCAATACTATTTGCACTACAGTTTATCAATGCCTTTTTAAAAACTTGATAGCATTGCAAAGACTTTTTAGGAGTTGAAAAAATATATTCTTAGAGGTATATGTGGAACTAGCACTGATATAAGCGCTTTCTTCCACAGAACTCTATTAGGAAATAAATAAGTTGAAAGCAGCTATTTTTTTGGTGGGGGGGAAATATTTACATGACGTTATATATATATATATTAATATTATTATTAATTATTATTAATATATATGGTTAATATTAAACATGTCAATGTTATAATATATATTTTATAAACTATTAATATTAAAATGTCAATTAATACATTTGATTTGGGTTATTTTTAATATATATAAATATATAAATATACACACTACACACACACGTTTTTTGTTTAAACAGTATCTATATATATAAATAAAATCCACAGTGAACGTGATCTATTTTTTCCAGGGGCAGGGGGGAGAAGGGGTGGGTAGAGAAGAAATGAAAGAAAGAACAAAAGAAAGAACGAAAGAAAGAAAGCAGCTTTCTCCAAAATTTTAGTTTCCAAAAATATGTCAATGATTATATTTCATTTTGCTTATTTTTTAAACTAGTTTTAATATAAACAGAAATATTTATCAATGAACATTCATTTTCTAGCTTTTATTAAAAAAATAGGAAAAGAAAAGCAGAAGACTTGTTCTACATAGAGAAGGATGAGGGAGAGAATGCTACAGACAACATGCATACTATTCTTCAGATACCTTCTGCTCTGCTCCTTCTCAGGGTCCTACTGAAAGAAAGAACACAATGAAAAAGTGTTCAAAAGATGAAAGTATAGAAACTGTTCCATTCCTCTTACTCCTTGACAACACCAGACTAAAGTTCAAGCATCTTGGGAAAAATTAAGCCAAGGAAACAAACAAACAAACAAACCCAAAAGAATCCCTGGCCCATAACTAGCTGAATTAAGGGGCAAAAAAATAATTTTGGGGAGATGCCTGCACCCTGCCTCCAATTTGTGACACCAACAGTCAAGTTCCCTAGCCACCCAAATTAGGCAGCAATTAAAGAAACCCAGCCAAACCACATGAGTATCAGAAAAAGACTTCCAGGGCACATTACACAATTCATCCTAACTAGCTACCACTATAATATTCTGAAGCTACCCAAATCCAGCTACAATGAAGTTCAACCCACAACATGTTTTTCCCTCTACCAGGCCATTGCTCCCATGAAGGTATAATTAACTTGCTTTTTAAAATAGGTACAATAGTTAATTTCTGTATTTCAGTTTACATGGGTTTAGATGGTTTGTTCTCAACTAAAAGAATTGCTTTCTAGGATTCTCAGCAGCTACATAGTTTGTAACTTCATACTGATCTTAGGCTCCTTATTTTTTTGGTATGGCTCAATTTAAGAAATAAGTCAAAGTTGCTAAAAAGATTTTTTTAGGCTGATACCTGATAGATTCATTTTTATCCCAGCATAAATGTATACAGCTGAATAGACATCAGAAAACAGGTTTTTAAATGAAAACATTAACGCAAAATTTAAGGTTAGCATCGTTAGAGATAGTTGTTTTCCTCCCACTTATTGCTTTCTACAGTTTTAATTAGCTTTTTTAATTTCCTTATTGATGAACTAAAATATGACAATAACATGTGTGGTTGATGTCATTTTCTTTTTATGTCAGGACTGAAAGGGAAAAAAAACAAAAATAAAAAAATAAAACTACGATGTTACAAAATTATTTTGCAATTCATTTTTCACAAAAAAACCCTCATGCATTAGCAATACATATTAGTGGCAACATTATCATTTGATAATCTGTAACCATTAATACCTCTTTATACTAATTATTTTTGTATTTAAATTGTGGCAGCACAGTTTAATATAAAGACCTCAGCAGAAATTGCCTATCATTTCTATTAAGTGTACAGTTAACATAGGGGCAACATTAATGTTCTGCAGATTTAATTTAAAAGATTTATTATATGCAAATGCCTCCCTGCAGGACTACATACATGGTTATGATTGAAGAGCCAAATCGTGAAATCTTTCTTGATTATACACAAAGTCAAAGCTCCCATTCATTTCAGTGGGAATTTTGCCCAATTCAGGGTGCAGAATCTGAACTGGGAGGGCCACAAAACAATTCTGGCATTATTTCAAAGGTTCAGAGTGTGATTTTATTCTTCATTTGTGCAAAAATTAGATCTTACGTGTTTCTGTGTAACATTTCTGTTTTGTTGGAGGGTCTGGAAAAAGGAACAGATTTTAGGGGACAGGAATAGATGTGTCAACTTCTCTATGGTAACTGTCCATATAGGAATGGCTCTTCCTCTGATGTAAGTGAAAGCTTCCCCTACAGTGGAGGAAGAACAGGCATACATATTAGGGCTGCATGAAACTTTGGTTGCTGATTTGATTCAGAGATTTGACCCAATTTGGCAGTCAAATTTCCAAATCCAAATTGAATCAGGAGACCAATAAAAAGGTCTGAATAGATCTGAAGCCTCCAAATCAATTCAGAAAAAAGATTTGGAGGAGATTTGGAGATTCAGTGATTTGGGCAGTCTGCTCACCACCGCAGGGAGCTGGACCTGGACTCCATGCTGGTAATCAGGGGGTAGGAAAGGCGGGGACTGGAGGAGTGGGGAGGGAACCATGAGGGGACCCCCACCAGGCCCCATCCCCTGCGTGTTCTCCAGCCATCCTGAGTAGCCCCCCACCCTTGCCCACTTTTCCAGCCCTGTCAATGGTTGCCCAGCCTGGCCCCAGCACTTAAAAAAAAAAAACACAACAAACCCACACTCATTGGCTGCTGCCCCATCTGCTGCCTATAGGGGCCCATAGCAGAGCCCTGCATGCAGCACAGGACAGTGGAGGGCAAGAGGAATGCCCCCCCCACCTGGCAGCAGCTGGTAAGTGTGGGGCTTTTTGAGGCCCGGTGCTGGGCAGGGCAGGGAAGTCATTGATGGGGCTGGGAGAGCAGGTGAGGGATGGGGCCGTTTAATTTGGAGAGTCAGCTGATTTGGTAGTGGCCAAATCTACAAATCAGATTCGGCAGAATCAATTTGAGACAATGATTCAAATCACCAGATTGAATGGGCCAAATCTGAAGCCAATGAATACTAGCTGCTTTGCACAAGCCTGATGTGTATGACTTTTCTGTGAGGCATCAGATGGCAATAACAAAGTTTGATTTAGGATTTTTACATAAACTGATTACTTAACCTGGGGAAATATTTTCTGCCTGGGTGTTCCAAAGGGAATAAACTTCCCCATTGTCAAGTAATATTAAACCAAAAGAAGGTTTATTGATGGGGAAGAAGGAAAATCTGACATTAAACAGATTTAGGAAATACTTAATAGTAACTAGCCCAGCCCAACCCATTATTAAGAGTTTAGCACAGTCAGTATGTTCAGAGTTCTCACTGACTCCCATACAAGGTGAACAGTGTGGTCAGTAGAGCCAGAGTAGCTGCTGGCCTAAGGTTTCCCTTGCCTCACCACAACTGGGAGGTGCTGTTCCTCCACTGCTATCATTCTTCCTCCCCTTGTGATTCCTAAGCAGAGGTTGCCTTCACCTTAGATTGTCACATAAGTCAAAGTGAATACATACCCCTCAGCAACATTTACCCAACTTTCTCTTACAGCATTAGTCCCCTTATGGACTTTACAATTTTAGACGGCAGGGCCAATGTACCCAAGTCTTCTTTACCTGGCTTCTCATATTCAAACTGTTAAAAGCAGTTGAAACTTGTTATCACAGACAAAGCAATCACAAAAGAGTTTTTCATTCATACTTGCTCATGTATACCAATAGAAGATATAAAGATAAGGGACACAATCCCCTGTAATCTGACTTTACATACAATGGTAGTATAAAAGTGAGAGGTTGTCACACAAATACAGTAGTGGCAGAGTCATATCTGGACTATTCCAATCCTCTTGCAGAAAGGCAGGTTTAAGTATAACTAAACCATTACTTCCCAATGTTTATCTAATCCAGGGGTAGGGAAACTCTGGCATGCATGCTAGAGCATGGCATGTGAAGGCATCTTGCTTGGCTTGCACACCTCAGGGCAGATAGTGGGAGAGCCACAAGAAGCCCAATCCTTGTTGTGGCAGTGGTGTCCCAGGCCCTTTCTTGCTGTCTACCTTGGGTCTGTGTGCACCCTGTGCTGGCAACGATCTGGGCCAGGGCTCTGTGGACCCCAGTGAAGCTGCTTGCAGCCTCCCTGCCACCTGATGTGAGCAGCCAAGGCTCTGTGGCAAGCAGCAGGGGCCTGCCCAGAGCCTGGACCAGCTGTGGCAGGCAGCCAGGAGGCTACAAGGAGCTGTACCAGGGCTCCGCTGGCACTGGGTATACACATGCCTTGGAACAAATGGCAAGAAAGGGGTCAGGGCCGCACTGCCACAACAAGGATCAGGCCCCATGCAGCTGTCCTGCTGTCCACCTCTGGTATGCCAACTTCTTACAAGTTGAGGCTGTGGGTGTTTTCAGCACTCTGGCCAAAAACATTGCTGACCCCTGGTCTAAACTTTCCTCAAATATTTCTAATGAAGAAATTCTACAACAGAGGCCAAAGGAATGGTATTGTGGTTGAATCTACAAATGCTATTAAGGCAACACAATAAAGAGCAGAGCAGTTTGAGTCACTGTTAACTGCTCCCAGGCACATCATTTACATATATATGCCCAAGACTGCAGCAATTAGAGCCAGGGCAGAGCTGCTCTTGGCTAACAGGGGGCCTTGGGGGTCACCCCCCAGCTCTGGGTGGCAGTGTCAGGTGATGGAGGAGCTGTCAGCGGCTGAGGGTTTGGCTTCTGCCTACCTGAGCTGGCCACGTGCAATTTGCACCTGGTGGTCACCATCCACATGAATGTTTGATCCAGTTAATTACTCCACTGTCTGAGCTAATTAATTTACTGCACCCTAACACTGGTGCACATGTGGATGCTGATACTTTACTGAAGAGCTACTTAGTCAACACTGCAATAAAACACACGTGTAGATGCACCTTATGATACCTGAAAGCTTACCTATATCTGTACCAAATGTACAATTGGTCCAACACAAACATAACACCCACAAGAATTCTTGACTCTTACAATAGCTCTATGCAGTTTATTTCACTGTTTTGTTACCTTAACACAGAAGAAAGTTTTCTGTAATATTCATTTTGGAAATTCTTTGCTGAAAATTAAGATGATTTCTTTTTTTCCTTCCTCCAAATGGACTTAGATAATAATTTATTGCTCTTCTTTAAAGCAATTGTATATACAAGTGTCTTGACCTCTTTAGTATTTTCTTTCGCTTAGAAGAGAGAAATCAAATCTTTCAATTTGTCTCAGAGCTTTTTTTTTCTCCTTTCATATAATTTTTGTTTTCTTTTTGCTTTCTTTTGGAGTCTCTCCAGATACTCTAAACATTTCTTCGGCTTGAAGCCTAAGGACACAATACTCCATATGCACAGAGCAGAATCACTTGCCATGCCTTATACATAACACTCCTGTTAATACATAGCAGGATGAGATTCACCTTTTCTGCAGCAGCATAGCACAGTAGATCATAAATATACGTGGGTCAACAATAATCTGTAGATCCTTTTCTACCATACTTCTGCTTCACCAGCTGTTCCCCAGTTAGTATATGAAGATTTGATTTCTCCTTTCCTCATGCAGAACACTGCACTTGTCTTTATTGAATTTCCTTTGTTGATTGCAAAAACATTATCCAATTTGTCACGATGATTTTGAATTCTGATCCTGTTCTCTAGTGTGCTTATAGCCTTTCCACTTTGGTATTATCTGCAAATGTTGTAAGAATATTCTCTCTTTCATTATCAAAGTTGTTAATGAAAAACTGAATATAATCCAGCCAGGAATAAAACTGTGTTGGAAATGAAATTTAAGCTAACGGGTCTATAGTTATCTGGGTTCTGTGTCCCTTCCCCTTCTCTTTGAAAAAGTATTACTGTACTATATAACCTATGAAAACTTTCCTCACTTTTCTTGGGATGAAGATAAAAAGCATTGGTTCAGAGATTATTTTGGTAAATTCCCAAGGCTAGGAACAGACATTATACATAAATTGGTTCAAGTGATCAGAAACTGGTTTAAACCTGTAACAGAACAGATGTTCAGTACACATAAACCAGTTTGAAAATGCCTGAAAGCAGTCTGAGGTAAACCTGGTTGAATGTAGTATCAGACTTACCTGATTTGGCTCAAACTGGTTTATGCAATGTCTGTCCCAGACCCTTGGATGAATTTAATCAGGGCTTGCCACCTGGATCTCTAATCTATCCTATCTCAATGCTCATTAGCTTGTTCTTCCTCTATTCTGAGTTGTACTCCCATCTCTTTATTAAATTAATTGTGTTAGATACTTGGTAACAAATAAACCCTTTTGTAACATTTTTTTTTTTTTTTAACAGTGGAGATTTTTACTTCTAGTGGAGTCTCTGAGGACCAGGCAGGAAGTAAAGAGAGGCTTCTCCTCCACTTGACTCCTGGTGGCTGGGGACTGTGCGAAGCTTCAGTCACCGATTCAATTCAGAGGAGATTTGGCCCAATTTGGTGGCCAAATCTCTAAATATGAATTGAATCAGGAGACTCAGGAGTCTCACACACATCAGGAGTGTGTGAGTGAACCTCCTTACCTCCCAGTTCAGTGACTGATGCCTCCTGGATTGGGGGGGGTTAAAGGGGGGCACCCAGGGTCTCCCTGAAGCCAATTGCCAAGCTCAAGGGTGGGTGTAGGGACCAGAAATGGATCATAACTACTTCCAGTCCACTTATGGGTCCACTGCCAATCATGTGGGGGGGCTCCTCCACACTCCATCCATGGGATGCTCCATCTTCCATCCCCTCCATCCATGGGATGCTCCATCCTCCCTACCATGTCAGCATTCACAAGCTGTGTCTGATACCTCAAGGTACATAGAAAAAACATATAACACTATGTTTATGGCCAAATCACTGATTCTCTGAATCAGAACTAAATCTTCATATTCGGCTGAATCAAATCAGGACAGAGATCTGAATCAGTGAATCAAATCACTGTCCCCAGAATCAGGCTTAATCCAAAACAAATACTGCTTACTTCACATACCTCTCCTGGGAAATGAGAAGAAGAGCAGTCAAGCAAACATCCTTCCCCCTCCCCCAGACCAGTGACTCCAGTCTGGGGAACAGGTGGGGAGCAGCAGCTGTTGCTCCTCTCCTCCTAGTCTATAGGAGAGGCAGGAGAAGCTGCCCTCCAAGCCTTCTCCAGACTGGGGTTACTTCAGTCTGGAGAAGGCATGGGAGTCTTTCCTTGCCATTTGACACTTCCTAGCTCTGGAAGGAGATGATCAGCAAATGTTCCCCTTGCCTTCTCCAGAATGGGATGCTCTAATCTTGGGAAAGTGTGGGGACTGTTTCCCCAGGAAGAATCAATTGGTGGGAAAATTCTCCAGGGAGAAATTTCTACTGAGTTAGGGGTTATTTTTTTTCTGTCGAAATTGCCATTTTTGTTCTAGGTGAAATTGTGTGAGTGCCTGTATGCTCATAGTTTATACTGAGAGAGCTGTGATTATCCTGGTAGAAATGTAATGCCATACATGGCATGAACCAAAGAAGGTATTAAACTTGTCAGTCTTCCCTGCATTATCTGGTATTTTCTCTCTTTTTTCTGTTTCTCTGTCTCTCCCTTTCTTCTAATGTAGTTACATTTAATAGAGAAACTTCATTAAAGAAAGCACCTTGGGCAGAAAAAACAATATCAAGAACATAATCCTGGATGTTCCACAAACCTCCAGAACTGGGTGGTTTAGTTTGCTAAGAAGTGGAGTAAATGAACCCAGCCACAGCACCATAGGTATGTAGCTAGACTACTTCCAGTTCAAAACAAAGACAGAATAGCCGTGTTGATACAGGCTACATCATGCCCTTGAACCAGAAGCAGTCCTACTTTTAAACTGGAAGCATATTTATGAGGTGCCAGGAAATATTGCATTATATTAAACCAGCTTCTCAGCTGAAATAGAACAACGTTGCATGACACCAAAAAGTTTAGGGATAATTGATTTAGGCTAGTTTTCCATATTTGGTGAACATAGCCCTGAAAGTTGAGACAGTTGGCACTTTTGTCATTTTCCTCTCTCTTTTTTTCTCTCTGTTATTAGAATAGTGACTGTAGTAAACTGGGTGCATCTACATGTGTAATTAGTGCACATGAGTAAACTCCAGAGCTTATTGCTTCCGAATTTGTTGCTCCTGGGTGCGCTGTTTGAATGTTCTCCCAGGACTAGAGTCATGAGTGACTGGTGCCTCCTGAATGGGGGGGGAAGGGGACTCACAGAAGCTACTGACAGTGGCAGCCCTGTCAGGGGGAGCACCAGCCCTACTGACAGCATCACAGTCAGCTCTGACCAGGCTCAATGTGCTATGGAGGGGCTGGCTGAGGAATAAAGGTGCTCTAGTGTAGGCCAGTGTTGTGCCCCAGCCAATTGGGGCAGCATCTACACATGTGCCATTGTCCATGAAAAAATTCCAGAGCAGGATAGTATTTGTATTTACAAGTACTATCCTGCTGCTGAGTTTATTAATTTCTTGTGCCCTAGTAGGGGCACACATGTAGACACTGAGATATTTACTGTTGAGTTAATTAGTTGGCTCTGCAGTAAATATTTAATGTAGATGTGCCCACTGTCCGCTACATTTTCAATTTTCTCATAGTCCTAACTTACTGAGCTTATGCTGACTACATACAGGATGGTTTGTTTCAAATTTGACCGAGGGAAAAGGGACAGCTTACACTACCATTCAGGCCAAGTTTCTTAAGGTATTTAGGTCTAAAACTGCCACTGAGTTCCATGAGAGTTAAGCAACTTATGCCTTTTTGAAGATGGGCTTCAATGTCTATAGTAGTGATATACATGTACCACTGAGAACAATATTAATAGGGAGATGCTTCACATATCACTGTAGAAGTCTTCTAGAGTTATGAGCATACTTCAGAAAAATATTAATTCAATAACATTATTCACAAAGTGCAATGTAAGATACTGTAAAGAGTCATCAGTTATAGAAAAAAACCCTTAAAAGTTGGCTTTAAAAAGTACAAAGCAAGCATCAAATATTTATTGAACCTCTAATTGGTATTCAATTCTAGTTTTTCCTGGGTAATACAGAATCAAGGAAAATGGAAAACAAATTATGAGGACTGGCAATATTTAAAATATAGATGTCACTTAACTCACCAAACTCATTATGTTCTTTTTCGGAGGCTATACACAGCTTAGATGGCACTGCATGAAAAACAGTTCCTCTGTGTGGTCATTTCTGTGTATTAACATATTTTTATATTTGCCAGGGAATCATTCTGAGTCCAATACAGGCAAAAGGCAATGGTATGTATCTATGATTTTTTTTCCAACTGAGTAACTTAATTATACTATTCCCCATAATTGCTAGTTCTATTTGATAACCATAGAGCTTTCTATGTATTAAAGTGTACTTACTTCATTAATCTGGTGCCTAATCTAAACTTTATCTTTCAATGGCACATCTTTCTCTTTCCCTGCAGAATCAAAAAAAAAAAAAAAAATGGAATCAGAGAATAGATTCAAGTTAAATTTGTTACTCTGTACTCCTAATTACAGAATTATTTATATTGGTGCTTGGCATAGAAACTCCTTGGCACTCAGTCTGTATCCTTGACCATCAGAGACTATTTCAAAATCAGAGTCAAATTTTCAAAAGTGACTGGAAAGTTTTGGTGTTTAATATTTTAAGTGTTCAAACTGAAGCCACTTAAGTGTTTTTCAAGATTAAAAGCCACCCACTCATGAAAAAACATCTTTCTTAAGGTTGAGTGTCTAAAATGTTTGGCAACCTAAAAGCACTAATCTAAGAGGAAGTATCTATTTAAAAGTCTGCCAAATTCCTGGAAGACTCATTCAAAACAGTAGTATGCTTCAATTATATCCAGGACACATCTGTAAGTGCACTTAATGCACACAAATAAATTTATTGTGGCAATTTTTTTTGCTCCCAGGTACACTGTTTAAACATGTACCCAGAAACAACTCCAGAATATATTGCTGTGGTGTTTATTCATGCACGGTATATTGATCCCAGTTGGAGCAGCAATGGCTGGCAGCAGCCAGGGACTACTCTGACCAAGCTCAATGTACTGTGGAGGGGTGTGCCAGAGCACAAGGGTGCTTCTGCGTGGAGGTAACTGGTAGGCAGCCCCGACACTGAAGCACCTTTGTGTCCCAGGCACCCGGGGAGTATCTACACATGTGCTGCTGCATACAAAAATCAAACAAACAAACAAATGGAAAAGCTCCAGAGAAAGCTAGTACTTGTATTTACAAGTATTAGATTGCACCAGAGTTTATTAACTTTGTGTGCCCTAATACGGGCACAGGTATAGATAGAGGCATTTACTGAAAAGCTAATAAGGAAGCTCCATAGTAAATGTCTCATGTAGACACACCTCCAGTGCACAAAAAAGGATGAATGAACACAGTTCTCTCTGGTAGTTCAGAAAGTTAGATGCTTATCCCTCAAAAAACAGACAGTGCAGCAATCTAGAAGAATGGGTTAGAAATGTTGTTAGAACAGACAGTTTATGAACAAAATGAACTGGGCTGTATATACATAAGGTCCTTCATCAGGTTAAATTGGAAATAATATATCCAATCTAGCTCAGCTAATCAGCGTAGAAATATGATAAAATTACAAATAATTTTGAGAACAAAAACAGTTAACCAAACATTTAAAAAATGCATAAATGTTTCATTTTTAATGATATCTTTGTCATTATTTATTTATCCCACTGACTTGCTATCAAATTTAATAAAAATTGAGATGCAGATCTAAGACATTCTTTGAACAGAGGATTGCTTAACTGTAGCTCCAGCTCCAAAATTTCCCAATATTTAGGGGTGTTTGGATCTGATAATTTTATTTCAATCCCATCACTACACCTGCATGAATCATGTTCAAAGATGTGTGTAATGTTTTATAAATTAGTAGGATCTCATGCTTTAACATGCTCCCATCTATTTTTATTCCCATACGTTCTCTTACCGAAGTCAACAGATGCATGAGTGTGAGCTACTGTTTGCAGTATGGAGTCATTAGTTATTGTCTGGGGTGAAAAATCTTAGTGGAAACTACCACCCTACAGGTTATAAAGGTGACTGAAAATGTGATATGTGTCTCCAGGCTTAAGACTGAGGGTACCCATTTGTTAAAACAAATGGGCTGGAAGGGGCAGAATAGTTAATACCATAGAAAAATTTTAATTCAAAGTTAATTTTTACTGCAGAATCTCATCTCAGACAAGTTGATTGTATCAGGCAAAGTGTATGTTGTATACAGAACAAATAATAATAGAATTGTCTTCTTCCACACATAAAGTATATAAATGAAACAGGAATCCATGAAAGTACAAGTTAAAACTAATATTAAAATGATGTATTAGTGGCAATTATATTTTTACTGTCTGTAAGTGGCAGTAAAATACCTTAGGGCTCTAAATATTCCCTACTTTAATTATATTTTTAAACTGAGATATCATCGTTCTTATCATTCTATCATTAGTCACTTGTGACCTTTCCATGTAATAAAAGGTTAGCTCACACAATTTGCAAACAAAGTCTGCTTATAGCTGAAGTAAAAAAAAAAATCACCTTGGGTAGGCAGAAAACCTCCTTTTTCACCATTTATCTTCTAAATCCAACCTGCGGTCTAAATAGTGCCTAGAAGCCAGCAACTAAATTAATGAATTGTTCTGAACTGACAAAGCAAGCTGCTTTCCTAACAACTGGAATTACACAAACTCTCTCTGGATAGTTCCTGAATTAATTTTCTTTAATTCTGCAGTCATTTGAGTCCCTGAGTTACTAGCTAGATATGCGATTAAAAAATTATACGCAATGATGGCTAGATGATGGAACTTTCTGCAGTGCTTACAAATCAGCAAATGGTAGAGATAAATATAAATCACATTGTTTTTAAACACTGACTGGAAATTCTTAATGATAATTTCAGTGGCCGCAAGTTGTATATAAGCAAGAGTTTTGCCACATGCATTGTAGCCAAAATATACTTTCAATGAAATATAAGTACAGTTCTGTCATTAAGCCTCTATCATATAGATATATTTTAAGGGGAACATAAGAATTTTAGTTACATACCTTCCATTAAAATTACACTTAAAACTGTGTAATACTTTATTTGTGTTCAAGACACAGTAATAGATGGTTTATTCAGAAACAGGAGCTACTCGGGGTAGACTGTAAAACAGATTTCATGCAGTGTTCTAATTTTTAATATCCTTTGGGTATGATCTGCATGGGTTTACTTGAATCATCACTGTCCATGAACCAAAAGAAAAAAAAAAATTAGGGTGATATTTTTGTCTGAAAGTCCATTCATAGAAACAATTTAAATGAAATTTGGATTTGCTCCGGGACAAAAATGTTTATTTCCTTCTACTTTAGTTAACATTTATAAAGCTTGTCCTTCTGCTTAACCAACCCATCTACTAACTTTCCATAGTTCCTGGGAAAGATATGAATGAAAACAACACATCAGGGAATACATTAAATCCAGAAGCCACACAGCTTCTCATCTCTCTCTCTTTCTCATATACCTCTTACGCCAGTCCTCTGAATTTCCTCCACTTCTGCTTTTCAAGGTATTAAATTCACCTCTCTTTTCTTCCTTTGCAATTGAACTCTAGTAATTAGTTTCCATTTAAGTCCATTTAATGTTATGTATTGTGACTATTTCTATTGATTTCTCTAAAGTCATGTGAAGTAAGTAGGACTTCTCATAATGAATAACATAAGTAAATTTGTAGAGAATTTGGGTTTGAATACAAAGGGAAAAGACTTCAATTACTTTAATGATGATCTCAGGAAAAACTTTCTGAATGGTAGAACAGTAAAAAAGTGGACTAGACTGACCAGTGAAGTTGTAGAACTTCCTTCATTAGTGGCTTTCAAAAGGACACATTTGACTGAGGTGATGGGGAAGAAGCCAAATAAGCCTTTAACTGACCGAGATGCTGAGGAAGAAGATGACAATCTTCTCGCAGTCTTCCCTGTTACGTGCTAGAGCACAACCTATGTCTTTAACTTGATGATCAAATGCCTATAAAGGACTCCTAATCAGGATGGCAATGCCTAAAACCTTTTTCTAGGCCAAACTTATCACAATGTGGGACCACCACTACATGTGTGCCACATAGGCTAGGGACAGAAGTTACCCATAAATGGATTTCAGTGTTCAAAAACTGGTTTAAACCTATAACAGAACATAAGTTCAGTGCACATAAACCAATTTCAAAATGGCTGAAACTGGTTTAAGATAAACCTGGTTGAATATAATATCAGATTTAACTGATCTGGGTCAAGCTGGTTTATGAAACCTCTGGCCCAGATCCCTTCCTGCTTCAAGTTAAATAATAGTCCCTCATCATCCCAGCATGCTTTACAGCCCTGGGCTGGGCTGGGCTGAGCTGGGCTGGATTGTCTGCACTAGAGAGCAGGGTTTCCTAGCTGGAGCAGTGAAGGCAGGCTAATAAGGAGCTGGGGAGTGGGGATAGGGAGGGGGAGAGAAGCCGGCTCTCCACATAGTCTGCATGTGAGGACTGCCCCCCCAGGAAAACCCTGGATGATGTCCTGCAAAATCCAGAAACCTCAGAGGCAGGAGGAAGAGGAAGTGAACACACAGCCAGAGAGCCATGCTGTAGCACCCCACCCCTCATCCCAGCTTCTGGCTTGAGCCACTATTTCCCAAATCCAAGGTAAATGTCTGTTCCCTTCTGTTTCAATTTAATATGTGCATCTTTGCCTAACCTATAAAGGCTGAATCGATTCAGCCTCGGGCTTTTTGACTGCCTGTACCTAGCCCTCAAAGTGGCGAGCCTCAAGGCCCAAGAGTGATTCCTTGGGAAAAATCTTCAAACTCCATAAGACTGAGATACTACTGCTTCAAGAAACCCATACAACTAACACTTAAAGAGCCTTGAAAATGAAGATCCTGGGATTTCTTCTAGTCACAAGCCACCATTATCCCAAACATGGACTAGCAATGTCTGTGAAATCCAGTCTTAAAGATGTCACCACAACAAATCCAGAAAACAACACATCTATGGCTATTACCATTAAAATGTGGGATGTATCCATAATAAATATATATATATAAACCTCCAAATTCCACATGGATTCCAAGCATGCAGCCTACCATTAACCAACCAGCAGTTTTTGCCAGCAATTTTAACATTCACCACACAGCTTGAGGCTACACAGCTGACAAAAACTGTTAACAGTTCATTGCCTGGGCATTGATAGAAAACATGTTCCTTCTTTTTGATGCTAAAAATCATAGCACCTTTCACTCCTTATGATGGAGAAAGGATTCAAACCCTTATCAATGCTTTGTTACGCACAATAGCTTGGGTGAACCTTTGTGTGCTTCAGGAATGGGATTAAGTGATTTCCAAACAGCCAACAAAGGCCAGTCCTGGTACACATAGGGGTTCAAATTCTAGTAATAACGTCCTTTCCCATGCCATGACATAACTTTGGAAAGGGTAATTGGGAAGATTTTACTGAGGATATCAAGCACACTATTTCTTAGATTCCTCTGAACCCAGACTATTTTGAGCACTTCATGAAGCTTGTGCTCAAAGCGGCCCAATCACACGTGCCCAGAGGCTAACAGGTAGAATATACTCCATGTTTGAGTGAACAAAGTGAATCTCCATTCCAGGAATTCTTGGCCTAAGGAAACCTGGAATGTGGCAAAGCTGTCTTGAACTTGCTAAATGAATCTAGAAGACAGAGATGGATCAAAGCAATGGAGTCATTAGGCTTTACACACTCAAGCCATAATTCTTGGAGTCTCCTGAGACATCTAGGAGTGGCAGTACTAACAAATAAATGCCATTGTCTCAAAAATTCTGTTGGATGGAAAGACCCCTATGGCTTGCCAGACTAGACAGCAAGAAAGGGCTCACCTCTGTCAATCAGTGATAAAATGTGTACCAAGAATAGCCCTGTCATCTCCTTTCACTGAAGAAGAGGTCATCAAAACCCTAAGGGACACCATATCAGGGAAGGTTGCAGGATTAGATGGGATCTACCCTAACATGTTGGCCAAAAAGGATGCTGTTTGTTGCCCAGACTCTTCTCCGACAATTGTCACAAGGAAAATTCCCAAGATATGGCAGCAAGTGGTCATTGGTATTCCAAACCATTACAAAAAAAATCAACCATGGATCCAAAAAATTGTCCACGTTATATCCCTGCTTTGCACAACATATAAATGTCTAAAAAAATGCTACTGGAAAATGGTCCATTTTTCAGAAGGTTACACCAGTTGAACAAGCTGGCTTTCATTCTGGATGCAGCACTTATGGCCAAGTGCTGGCATTTGTTACATATATGGAATCTGGGTACCAGTGCATAGAGATCACAGGAGGTGTTTTCAGCAATTTATCAGCAGCCTATTTTACTGTATGGTGAGATGAGCCCCTGCTGAAAGTGTCAAGGGTCATCAGGTGCTAGCAGACCTTCCAACTCTTAACAACACTCCTATCTAACTGGTGATATCATGTCCATTTATGAAACACTATCAGTAGAACCCATCTACAAAAGAACTGTCTCCCACAAGGATCAGTGCTTGCACTTTTTAATTTATACATAAGTGATTTTCCTGCCAGTGCCAGCTGGAAATTCAGCTATGTTAATGACTTGGCACTTGCTACTCAAAGAAGGACCCAGGCTGAAGTCCATACATGTCTTTGCAAAGACCTCAGGTTACTTGTAGGCTATTTTGTGTGTTGGAGACTTCACCCAAATCTGAGGAAAACTGTCATCACATCATTTCATCTAAACAACACGTATGCCAATCAGAACTTTACCCTCACTCAAAATGCCTCAACACAACTCTCAACTGAAGCCTTACCTTTTGTGAACATCTACACAATGTTGCTAAAAAATGAAAGCATGAGCTAACCTTGTAAATAAACTGGCTGGAATGACATGGGGAGGTAATGCAACCACACTTCAAATGGTTAGTCTAGCACTTGTTTTCTCTGCAGAAGAATATTTCTCCCCAGTCTGGAACAAAATCATGAATAAACAGATTGTTGATACATTTAAATGCAGCTACGTGTATTATATCAGGAACACTACAATGTACACAGTTGCCATGGCTTCCAGTCCTAGTGAGCATTGTTCTCCTACAGGTCATCCTCAATGACACATGCATGAGGGAATACCATAAGGTCATTGGTAACCAAAACCTCCCAATCAACAAGGACATCACCACACCACCACCAGATACTTTTTCTAGATTTGAGCCTTTCTGGAAATACACCAAGAAGATGATGATAACAAGATATAATGATAACAAAAGCATCGAAAAATAACGGAGAGAAGCCTAGGTAAATACCAACCTGCTGCAGAGACGCGTCAGTGACCCTACAATCCACTAGTCAGGATTTGACCTATCAAGAAAGATTTGGTCTTCCCTATATTTCATCTAGACATGTTATGGAAAATGTGGACACCTACTCCATAAATGGAAAATTAAAGAGAGTCGGGTTTGCTATTGTGGTGCAATTTTTCAGACAGTGCAACACATTGTGAACAATTGTCGAATTAGGTCATTTATTGGAGATCTAAAAATCAGTCCATGCTGTTACCCCTGAAGCAGTCGAATGGCTATCAAATTTAGATATCAATATATGAATTTTGTAATCCTAAAATGTTATATGAAAGAGAGATAGAGTGAGATTATTTATGAATAGCATTTGATTTTTTTTTTAATTTTACTTAAGAGCTATTTCTGATTTGGAAAATGGAAGAAATTCCATGGTTTAGAATTTGGTGGTGGCCTTTTAGAAAGGTATTTAAGAAAGTAACAATTTTGAAATAAAATCATTTTGTGTGCAATTATTGGGAATTACATAGCAGTGGGGAACACTGACATTGACAAATGCACCCATTTATGACTATGAAGATAAGTGATTTGGTCCAGTTAATCAACATTGTACACAAAATGCTTTTATTTTGAAATAACCATTACTTTCTGAAATACCCTTATATTTTAGCTTGTTTAGCATCTGTTATCAAAAAGACAACTGTAGGTTTCCTTTTCTGTAAGACTAATGAGAAAAAGCAGTCAAAGAAGGTCATAAACTTAGCCAACCCCAAGAACACATAACTTAGCTATAAGGAATATTTTATCTTGCCCTAAAATAAATTCCAAAATATTTGGTCAAGTTTATTTAGGGGAATATATTTTAAGCAATAACATGTATATCAGCATCAAATAAATATATTTATAAATCATTCAGATGCTTTATTTAATGACTGTGGTGTCAGAAGCAGATAATTATATTTCATGGAGTTGTTTTATTAATTCATTTATGTACAATATACTGAGCTGCTACTTTTATCAAATGCCAAAAAACCCGAAACCAAACAAACAAATGCTGTTGGGCAAAGAATGAGGTAAATGGGTTTTCCTTTTTCAGTCACTCCTGTCAACTTTCAATTATGAAGTGTGGTCTATGAATGTACAAGAAATTAATAATGATAATAAAAACAATTGAAGGCCAAATTTACTCATTTCATAAAATATACTTAGAATTATTGTGGACATCACACACTGCACACTACAAGCTATCTCTCTATCTTCAGGTTATCTCCTGTGGCTATTTGGCAATGACTTCTGCTTCTCCTTTGAAAATGGAGCTAAATCCACCCCTGTCCTACTTGTCTTCTTCACAAGTCATAATTTAATCGATACTCATACTTTTGTGCATAAGGCTAGAGGGATGAAAGGAATTGAACTGTGAGTAACCATAATAGAATGGCTCATGTTCTTGTTTTTCAGGCCCTGCACAGAGGCATATATGGCCAATGGACTCTTGGCTTCCAAAGGCTTCAAACAGTTAATTTCTCTTCTTTATTTTATTTCACATGTACGTGAAATCTTTGGGAGATCTGATAAAATTACTGAAATGTCAGCAAAATGTGAAAGAAACTGTAGATCTCTAAAAACATTCGTACAACAGCTGTACTTCTTAGGCCCTTTCTACACATGCAGGTAAAGGAGCCATGGGATCTAATGGCTAATCAACATCATCACACTTCCTGCCATGCCACAAGTACATGGCAGGAGGCATGATTGTGGGATGGTGCATTAGATCCCATTGTGCCTAATTGCTGGTGCAATCCTCTTGATAGGACTCCCAGCCAGGGGGACTATTCAGAGCTAGAGCTGACAGTCCCACAGATGAGGGAACTCTCAGCCCTGACTCCACATGTGGCACAACCAGGACCAAAAGTCCCATCAGCTGTGAGACTCTGTTCCAGCAGCCATGGAGCACTAGCGTGATCTCCTAGTCCATGGGGTATGTGGAGAACCCTGTGGCTGGGAGATCACAATGGCTGAGAGACTGCAGAAGATACAATATCCTAGTCACTGCATAGAGCAAACACGCAGCTGGGAGATCTCAATGGCTGTGATCTTCAATCCTTGGGAGCTCACTGTATTCCCCAGTGGCTGGGAGATCTCAGCAGCAGAGGTCTCTCAGCTTCAGGCTGTCTTTATGTGCAAATAAAGCTGGATAGAAACCAACTATAAAGTTATTATGATTTTTCAAGCAATAACTTTATATCTGGCTGCAGCTTTTTAAGGCTCTATAGTTAATGTGCATGTGTAGCCAGCCTAAATTTATTGAGCAATTAACAAAGAAATTCCATAATAGATATAGTTGTAGAGGGGGCCTTAGAAACATGATCTGCCTGCTTCTTCAATGCCTCATTAAAATCAACATTTAATAAAGAATATGACTAGTAAAGCATGATAATAAATGACAGGCAGATATGGACAAAAAATAAACTTACTTTAGAGGGAGGATGGAACCATTAAGAAAAAAAAAATACCCCTAGCTATTAAATATCCAGATGGTGCCTTTACTTTTGCTTAGTTTTAGATCATGAATCAAGCATAAAAATCATAATATACTCGATGGTTTGCATTTTAAAGGGTTTTGGTTTTTCAGCTGATGTTTATATTAAGAACAAAGAAATCCAGATCATCACATTAAATTATTCTAAATAATGTTCCCTCTAACTTTTTAGTGTGTATTTATTTCTGGCCATTCCTATATATATGGCAGGTTTGCTGATAGGTATCTATGTGGAATACAACAAGAAAACTGCTGTTTTTCACTGTGTAGTACTTTAAACTGCACATGGTTTTCAGGATATAGCTGGATGGTGGATAGTTATAGATCTTACAAGTAGCAGCAGAGATGCTTGGGAATGAAACATCAATGTTGAGACAGGGCTTTGTACAGCTTATAATGGATGTCAAAGAAAAGCATTTGTCCAAAGCTTTAAAGGGTTAGATTTGAAGTTTATAAGATATCTTAATAACATATATTTGAGCGAATTTACAGCAGTTAAATATTCAGTCCTGGATTGTGGGAGACAGCTGTTTTCAGAAAATGGAGATGGATTTACCTCTGCTAAGGTCAGCCTAAAAAAGAACCTTTCATGCAGCTAAAGAGATATTGGATTCAAATCTCAAACATAATCCTCTGAAACAGCCAGGAGATAAGAGCCCTGGACTCGATGCTGAGTTGTATACTGCACCCTCCACAGTAGAGGCTGCTTTTCTGCTTGCTTTATTAATCCTTCCTAGTACAATATGCGGCCTAAATTGTGCATTTATTGTAATGTGCCATCTGTTAGGCACCTTCTATAAACATTCCATTTGATTATGTTGACACATGGATGCTGCATCCAGCACAGGTTTTTAAACTTCTTTTAAAACAATATTTTCTATATAAAGAGTAAATTGAGTGATGATGAGTATAGGCAGTTGAATACATAAAATATCCTGTGGAACTATTGTAAGACCTTCCTATTTGGGTAGGCATTTAGCAAGCAAGGCTAGGTAAGGATTCTGTTTAAATAAACTTTTATTTTATATTCTACTCCATTTGTTGGTATATGATGCTCTTTCTCTTACTGTAAGCAGCCCTGAACCATTTTTGGAATGGAGATATATAACATCTAATAAATAAATAAATAAAACAAAAGTCTTACATTACTCCAAGTGGCATACAGAGGGTTTATCTTGGTTTCACTTCCTGCTTGGAGGCTATTGAATTCAACACAAATGAGAAAACTCATTTCAACATTAAATCCCAATATCTCAAGTTTCCTCTATGGGTGCTTGTATACATGAGGAGGGTTTAGTTCCCCTGCATTGAAATGGTGTGTTTTTAATTGTGATCCACCATTTTAATTCAGGGGCATCCATCATAGTGATAAAATAATGACGGCCTGACATCCACTTACCCTCCCTGCCCTGCCCCCTGGATGGGCTCCACCGGGAAAAAAACCAAAACCGAGCAAGTGGCCCAATCCTTTATTTTTCTTTCTGGTGCAGCCAGCCTGCTTCTGATGAGGCCAGGTGGCGAGCTGCCAGTGGCCCTTGAGCTGTGGCAGGGGGCCTGGTCCTTCCCTCCCAAGGTGGCACCCACCTGCTAGCAGCCTGCCCAGGTGGCCCAGGAGTGCCACTGCCATGGAAGGAAGGACTGGGGCCCAGTGGCAACTTGAGCAGCAGGCTCTTCTGAGAAAAAAAAACAACAGTGAGGGGCCTAATCCTTTTTTACTGCCCCCAGAGCTTGTCTGCATCTCCCATGGCTGGGGCATGAGCTACCAGCAGGCTGAGTGGTCCCATAGCTGTAGGGAGCCCCCAGGGCCATGTGGGCATGCTACTAGCTATGCAGGTGTTGCCCCAGCTCAGGGGCAGCACCCACTGGATTCCACTCTTCCTGAAGTCCATGCAGGGAACAATGACTGGTGGATTTTCAGCATGCAGACTCAGGAAAGTGATGGATCTGGTGGGTGCTGCCTGTGAGCTAAGACAGTACCGATGCTAGCACCCTGCCTGGGTAGCCCCAGGGACAACCATTGCCACACAGGGAAGGACCAGGCAACTCATCCCACAGCCACATGAGAACTAGGCAGACTCCACCAAAACAAAAAAAAAAAGAGCAGGCCCTTTGCTGCCTTCCCACCTCCTCCCCTGCCCCAGCAGAGCCTGCCTGTGTGAGCTGCTACCAGGTCATGCAGTCCCTGAGCTGTTGGGGAAAGTGGTGGGGAGGTGGGGCTTTTCTGTTTTCCTCTGCAGTGTTGATGACTGCAGCCTGCTAGTGCATAGGTGCTGCCTCATCTCACAGGCAGAAACTGCCAGATCCAACAGGCTTCCCACTGCCTGAGGCTGCCTGGAAATGGGCTCTCTAGACCCTGGAGCAGTGCAGGGGGGCAGCAGGAGGGTAGCTGGGTGTGCTGGTGGCTGGAGAAGGCAGTGGGGATGGTGAACAGGGTGTTGGAAGCCCACCATGCCAGAGCTTCCCCAAGCATGCCTGGGCTTCCAGCACCCTGTGCACTGTCCCCACTGCCTTCTCCAGCCATCAGGCATGTCCATATGCACAGGGTTTATTTATTTACAATGGGACAACTTGTCTTGATCAAACTAAAATACATCAGAGGTGGTTTAAGTTGCTGTGCTGAAATAATTTTTTACATGTAAAAAAGTCATGCATATGTTCACGGTGATGCCATGACATTAGACAAATGACTATTTCTTGTCACTTTTTGTCATGTGTACATGGGCCCACCATCACATATACAAATCCCCTATCTGTTCAGCTTTCTATGTCTCTCTATAGCATTTACTGGGTGGTGTGTGCTGAATGTTCCATTTTCAGTTTGAGATCACAGCAATTGGTGATGGACAGAGGGGACAAGGCTGAACTCCTCAACGAGTTCTTTGCCTCAGTGTTCCTAAGAAAGGGGCAAGACAAGTCTCTCACTGGCCCGGAGGACTGGAAAAGGGCCAATATGGTCCCCATTTTCAAGAAGGGGAGGAAGGAGGACCCAGGCAACTATAGGCCAGTCAGTCTCAACTCCATCCTTGGCAAAGTCTTTGACTTTTGAAAATTTTCAAGGTTCACATTTGTGAGAGCCTGGCAGGACAAATTATGCTGAGAGGAAATCAGCATGGGTTCATAGCAGGCAGATCATGCATGACTAACCTAGTCTCTTTTTAGGACCAGGTTATGAAATGCCTGGACACAGGAGTAGGGGTGGATGTCATATACTTAGACTTCAGGAAGGCCTTCAATATGGTATCCCACCCGATACTGGTGAACAAGTTAAGAGGCTGTGACTTGAATGAATACACAGTCCAGTGGGTGGCGAATTGGCTAGAGGGTCGCACCCAGACAGTCGTGGTGGATGGGTCGATTTCGACCTGGAAGGGTGTGGGCGGTGGGGTCCCACAGGGCTCGGTCCTTGAACCAATACTCTTTAATGTCTTCATCAGTGACTTGGATGAGGAAATGAAGTGTACTCTGTCCAAGTTTGCAGATGACACAAAGCTATGGGGAGAAGTGGACATGCCAGAGGGCAGGGAACAGCTGCAAGCAGACCTGGACAGGT
>JAGPOW010001543.1:58132665-58169848 GCA_030014935.1 Caiman crocodilus | reverse complement strand
GCCAGAGGGCAGGGAACAGCTGCAAGCAGACCTGGACAGGTTGGACAAGTGGGCAGAAAACAACAGAATGCAGTTCAACAAGGAGAAATGCAAAGTGCTATACCTAGGGAGGAAAAATGTCCAGCACACCTACTTCCCAGGAAATGACCTTCTGGGTAGCACAGAAGTGGAAAGGGATCTTGAGTATAGGGGAAAGGGATATGAGTCATCAGTGTGATGAAGCCATCAGAAAAGCTAATGGCACTTTATCGTGCATCAGCAGATGTATGATGAATAGATCCAAAGAGGTGATACTTCCCCTCTATCGGGCACTGGTCAGACTTCAGTTGGAGTACTGCATGCAATTCTGGGCACCTCACTTCAAGAGAGATGTGGATAACCTGGAGAGGGTCCAGAGAAGGGCCACTCATATGGTTAAAGGCTTGCAGACCAAGCCCTACGAGGAGAGACTAAAGAAACTGGACCTCCAGCCTCTGCAAGAGAAGGTTGAGAGGCGACCTTATGGCTGCCTATAAGTTCATCACAGGGGCACAGAAGGGAATTGGTGAGGTTTTATTCACCAAGGTGCCCCTGGGGGTTACAAGGAATAATGGCCACAAGCTAGAAGAGAGCAGATTTAGACTGGACATTAGGAAGAACTTCTTCACAGTTAGAGTGGCCAGGGTCTGGTACGGGCTGTCAAGGAAGGTGGACCCTGGGGGTCTTCAGGAGGAGGTTGGATAGGCATGTAGCTGGGGTCATCTAGATCCAGCACTCTTTCCTGCCTATGCAGGGGGTCAGACTCGATAGTCTATTGAGGTCCCTTCCGACCCTAACATCTATGAATCTATGAATTTTGGTCATGTAACATATCCTACAATTTAGAAATCCTTTCCACAAGACAGCTTTTTTTCCCCATGCTGCAATGAGCTTCACAGTAGGAAAAGGTACCTAGAAACCACATAAACAGTACTTACAGAGTCTGGTAAATTTTATGTAGATCATGAGATGTCATGTTGGGAGAATCACAAGTTGATATTAATTACAGTACCTGTCTGCAAATTATTGTCCATGAAAGTAATAAAGTACCCTGCTCTTTCTCCCTTGTTTCATTTATTTTTTGTTTTACTGAATACGGTAAGTAGAGTGAAGAGAGCAGCAGTTGCCAATTTAGAGAGGACGCCACAGTGGCAGCCCACGGGGAGCCACGTGGTAGCAGCAGTAGCTGCAGTGCAGGGAGTCTAGGCCACAGTAAATGCATCCAAGGCAAAGAGTGATCTGAACATCGTTCTCCCAGCCCCTCTCTCCAATATTCTGCCCAGGTCACCAGGCCTCTGACTATACAAATAGTAGAGCTTATAGCCTAAAACAAAGAGATTTGCCTTAAAATTAAACAAACCTCCACTGAAGTAGAAGTAGCACAGGCAAGTTTTATCTTCAGTAGATGTGGCTGCATGATATACTTTCAATTTTTTTTTTGATGTAGCAAATTCATGCTGCCATTTTAAAAGAGCTTTCTAATTACTTCAAAAACAGTATTGATGAAAATATTTTAATCTTAACATTTATACAACTATTAGCATGGATATTTGCAACTGGAAATTGAAAGCTGAACTTCATTATCTTTTATTTGTTAGTGAAATATCCAACTGGCCACATGACTTAAGTGACCAGTCTTGCACCATAAATAATGAATAGTTTAAGGGAATAACTAATGGATACCCATATGCTGACATGCCTTTGTACAAACCATTCAGCAAATGCTAATGAATAATAAATAAATTTATAGCAATCAGCAGCAATTTGCAAACAGTTCATAAAATGAAGGAAAAAAAAGATCTAAGTTTGTGGAATAATTTATTTCACAATGAATAATTCAATCAGTATTATCTATCAAGGCCATTAGTTCCACCATTACTTTTATAAGGAGAGATTTACCTTGATTTCCCAAAGTAATTTAAATGAACAAGAATAATCCAATCCATTCCTCCCAGGCGCATGAAACTTGTATCAATGATTCCCTATGGTCACAACATACTGAAGGCTACACACAGTGCTTATTTGTTCAATTTTTCAGGAACCTCTCTGACAACCTCCTGGATATTGCCTAGGGCACCTTCTACCCCACTTCTTTGTTCCTCTCCAAATCCATTGAGGGATCTCTCTGCAAACAGTGACAGTTACTTACGAGGATGACATGCCCTTTCTCTGGCCTTCAGGGTTATATCACTCTGTGGATGGCACTGATAGCTCTGTGATTGTCTACTGAACTTTTTAAATAGATAGTTTCCTCTCTCAGTACTTTAAACTCAGTAGGACAAATTCACGTCTGGTGAAAGTACACCAGGGATGGATCTTGCCAACCAGATATAAAACTAAAGAGCTCTTTCATATTCTCACTGCTCACTCACAGATTGTTCATTGCTTTGTTCTATCAGAAACTTTTGAAGTTGTTCTCTGGAAAGTATCCTAGACTCTACATGTATGTGAAACTTTATTTTTATACAACAGACTCAGGTAAAAAAATGTCTCAAGCCCTGCATCAAAACTATGCAAAGTTTATTCAAGAGATTGCATGTTAGGTATTGTTATTTTAAAGGATTTTTTAAAGAAAAAACAAGCTGAGCAATTCACCTTCCATCTTTCTGTTCCTGTTCAAGAGAAATGGTCTCTTTCTGTTGAAAGAAGAATAAATGAAACAAAGAAAAGCCTCTTATCTCACTGTCTCCTGTAACTCCTATCTCCTACATATCCTCCATAGCAAAGCAATAGTTTTGAAGAGCTTTTTAACAATTAAACATAATACAAGAGGTAACTTTGAGATTCTTCTCCCCGGTGATTGAAGAATAAGGAGGGTCAAGTTATATCTTGGAGCTGCTTCAGATAGCAAGAGGCTGGATTTCATTATGCTGGAGATCCTCAAAAGTCCCAGACTCCTAAAGTTATTCTTTCCAATCTAAATCTTCATTTCATATTACCTCTAGATTATTTAAAAATCAGTTGCCACATTACAACCATCCTCTTCCTTCTCCTTCCTACATTGTTGATTTTTGTCATCCATACTTTCAAAACCCTCTTGAACCTTTGCTTTTATCACACCCTGAAAATTTCCCCCTCACATCTACTTTCATCTTTTTTTGTTCTTCCTGCTTTTCCCCCCATTTTTTACTATACTCTAACTCCTTTCAAATCTTGCTTCCTTCTAGGCATGTCTATATGTGTCATTAAGGTGCAGCAATTAACTTGTCATTACTTATTGCTCTCAGGAAGCTTCTAGGCCTACATCTGCACATGCACATGTACCTGGAACATGGCACATTGAGCTGGGTTGAAGCAGCCCCAGCTGCCACTGAGCCTGGGGGTGTCAGCCTGCCAGCCTGGGGCTGCTTTGACTGTGCTCAATGTGCTGCAAAGGGGCTGGATGGGGCACAAGGGTGCTTCAGTGCGGGGCTAGCCAGCAGGCAGCACTGGCATTAAAGCACCCTCATGCCCCAGCCAGCAGGTCAGGCTGCTGAGCATGAAGACAACTCCACAGCAGGTTAGGACTTGTATTTAGAAGTACTACCCTGATGTATAGTTTTTTAGTCTTGTGCACCTAAGCAGGGATGCACATGTAGATGCTGAAACATTTACTGTGCAGTTAATTAGTCAACTGTGTAGTAAATGTCTTGTATAGATGTTCCATCTATAGTTTGGAAGAGCTTCCACATTCTTCATTCTCCTTTAGATACCTCTTGTCTTTCTCTTAACAATTCCTAAACTGTTTTGACAAAGTCTTCATGATTCATTGCAAGGGAGATGTTGTCTTATGTATTATAGCTTATATCCCAAGTCTTTGGGGATTCAGAACTTGTCCTATTTTGCTTTGTAAACTGTTTCTAGAGTGATTTACAAATCAAATTTTTTTTTTCTTTCAGTGTCCACAGTCTTTCTGCTATGACAGTGGATTCTATAGGTCATAAGGTCATAATAAAAGTCAGTTCATAGAAGTGTCATACCTTTCTAACTTTATTTGCAGATCAATACAAAAAACAAGTTGTTTTCATTAAGGAAAAAGGTGACTGTGACAGGGGTCCATCCCCTGGCCTGTCTAATGTAGGCCTGCCCCTGTCTCTGGGCTACCTGTCCATCTATCTCACCTGCCACACCTTGATGGAACAATAATTATGATGTTACTCAGGTGGGAGGCTGCCTATTTACTACTGCAATGCTAAGGGTCATTATTCACCACTCCAAACCTCTCCTACATGGTGGTCCATGCCTCGCAGATGGTATATAACTGTTGACCTGTGCTCTAGGGCATTGGCTTGTCTCACTCCCCATCACTATGCCTCTTAGCACTGAGATCTGCCCTCTGTCTCTGCACTTCCTGGCACTGTGCTCCCTGGCACTGGGGTCTGATCACCCCACTGTTGCTGCACCCCTCAGTGCTGGGATCTGATCACTCCCCTGTTGTTGCATCCCCCCTGGCCCTGGGGCTTTGCACAGTAGTGTGCCCAAGTGAGGCCTCCTCCTCCCCAAATAGCTTCAGTCCAGTCCACCAGATAAAACAATAACATAAATATGAGCCCCTGGGCTATAACATAATATAAGTCATAAAAGCCACACACTCTGACTCCTTTAAACCCCAAACTGCTCCTTGTGCATTGAGCAGCCCTCCCACCCCACCAGCTCTGGGTATCTTATAGACTCCTAAAACCTCATTAGCCACGGCATTCTTGGGTAGTTCTGCCATGCAGGAGCTCTCTTCCCCTGGCCGCTTGCCAGAGACCATTTCCTGCCAGCCTCGGCCCTGGGGTTTATATATGCCCAGAGGCCTATCGCCTTCCTGTCAGCTGACTGGCTTGGGTGATTGGGCTATTAACCACTACCCTCCTGGTGCTTCTTGTTCCTATAGACTCTAGTCTTAAAGGGGTAGCTCTGCCTTTTAGTAACAGGGCTAGGTTTCCCTGTCACAGTGACCTACATTGGATCAGTAGAAAACTTCAGTAAATTAACACATGAAGCTTCATATGTTGCATGGTATGAAGCTTACAGAGATAAAGTTCAGAAACACAGGACAATTGAGTCTTTTATCATATTATAAAGACAAGATTTTAGACCCAGCTGTCTCCCTCAGACTTGTGCATGATTTACCAGCCAACAGAGAGTTAGTGTAATGGCATGTGACAGGCTGCAGCAACCATTCCTGGTCACAAGTAAATAGGATATAAATCAAACTCAAATTCCCCTTCCCTACTACTCAGGAAGTGTAATAAGAAATGACTGAGGAATGTAGCTCAATCTAGCTCCCCATAAGGACGGTGGGAAATTCTACATATGACTAATTCTTTAAGGTGCAGACCATGTCACTACCACAGTCAATACTATGATAGGGTAGTAACCTAGACTGAGGTTTAATTTGGTTTTTTACTAACATGGAAATTATTTTGTTTCAGTCTGAGTGAACTACAGTACCTGCAGGAAATTAAAAGTTTTAAAGATAAACTTTGTTGGCCAGAAAAGACTATTTTGTTTTGAGTATTATACAAGGTAAGTTATTTCACCAATTTACAGGAGTATGAGAAAGAACCTTTATTACAGAAAAAATCCTAAGTCAATTAAAATAAAAAATAAAAAAAGAAATGAAATAGAATTAATTCAATGATGTCCCAATACCAACAATCCATCAATAGTAATTCTATTAGGTCACCAAGTTCTAACTCTTTTAAAGCTCAAACCTGAGACATAAAACTAATGACACGATTTAATTATTTCTCCTTGAATATCAGCAATAATCTTCACAAAACTAATAACATCATACAGATCTGTGAGTTAATGATTTTGTACAGTCAGTAGATGGCTCTGTGTTTTATTAATGTTCACTTCAACCATTCCAGCTATGCAGCTACAGAGAAAGGAGTCAGCAATGGTGTTCAGCTGCAGCAGTTTTCATCTCTGCTTCTAGAACACTAACAAATGAGAAATCTGGGCCCTAAATATATATTATATATTATTTTCTTTTTTTTTCTGGGTATATACTGAAGGCTGCTAATTTAAGGGGTCATCTACATGAGTTAATATACTTTACTTTGCTGTGCAGTAAGGGCACATGTTTACGCATGCATATCCTTATTGCACAGTAAAAATGGCTAATTGCAACTAAATTTGATACCTGCAAATTCAGGTATCAAATTTAGTCTCAGTTAGTTAATGTGCAGTAATGCACACATAGACAAGACCCAGCACTAAGTTTAGTGCCGGGTCTGCCCTGCCATTAGTGGGCTGGCTGAGCCTAGCCGCAAGGCTCCTGGGTGTGCCCCTGCACTGGGTGCTGCTAGCAGGTGTCCAGAGATAGCATCACAAAGACAACCACATGGGAGCCCAGAGAGCTGGCACAGGATGTCATGTCCTCATCATCCTCTCCATTGAGCCCTGGCCCTGCCAACATGCACAAACCTATGCCAACTACCCAGGCCCCCAACTGGAGCTGGGGGGAGGTCGGTGGTCTTGTGGCACTCTGGGGTGATGCCGAAGTGCTGAGGCAGTTTGAGCAGGTTGAGCGTTCAAATGCCCACATTTATCAGACCCTGTTAGGTGATATGCAACAACAAGGGTGCTTCTGATTAGTGCTGCAGTGCCGCATTAAGGTCAAGGCCTTGAGGGCACAGCGAATGGCTATGACCAAATAACCGTCAGGCTGATCGGTCATGCCCACAAGACGATGGCCTTTATGTGGGAGCCAACCCAGACTTTGGTGTCCTGGGACCCAGGCAGTAACCCTGGGAGTGTCACCAGCAGGGGCAACCTAACTGAGTCCTTATTCCATTCTGACCCTTCTGGTGACACATCCCACCTTGACCTCCTCCCTAACTGTTGCATCCATTGGCAGCTTGGGGAGCCCTGGCCAGCAGCTGCCTCACCCTCAGTGCAGCCTCAAAACATGCCACAAGAAGTGGCCAGCAATGTCACCACCAACCACCAACAGCATCAGCTCCACCCTGCATAGTGGGGAGGTCCCTGGCTTGGTGCTGGACTGCCATGCACTACAGGCTGTGGACATTAGGCACAGCCTGCCCCTTTTTCAATGGGGAGGCCTGTGCTGAGCTGCCAGCCACACCAACTCTAGACACATGGTAAGTCCTGCACTGAAGTCCTCCCAGTCCTCCCGCACTTGCCCCTGTCCTGGTCCTGGCCCCTGGCCCCCGGCTCTCAGCCCTGGCCCCTGCCCCTGGTCCCTGCCTGGCCCACCCACACTCCCCTGACCTGGGTTTCCCCCCAACCTAGCACACAAAATTGGGACACACAGTTCAGAACTTTATTCAGCAGCTTGTGTCCCCACTACTGGGTGGGCATGGGCCTTTCACACCCTGAAGGCATCAATGCCAATAGCAATATCCTCCTCATCAGCGTGGGGCAGGGATGCATAGCATAGCCACAGGTGCTGGCAGAGGTTGTGGAGCAACCTGGGCTTGCTCCCCATACTGTCATAGCTCAGGGTCCCAAACCAGGAGTGCAAGTATACCCAGAGCACCAGAAGAATCATCATCAGGACAGCGTAGTGGCTCAAGCACCCTACAGCCTGCACAAACAGCTCATCACATACCATCTAGGGCACACACAGCAAGGTCATGCTCAGGGTACAGCTTTACAAATTATCTGCACTTCTAATAATAATATCCACTAAGCCTGTGCAAGTAGGCAGCTATTCAATCCAGCTTCAGATCTGGCTGCTTTGGATGCCAGGGATCTGATCTGGAGCTCTGGACCAGGTTTCTGCTTTGATCTGACTAAAGCAGCTCTGAAGCTTGAAGCCACCTGTGGACAAGCAAAACTCATAACATGGTTTAACACACATACTGTGTGTGTTAAGGTGCAGCAGGGTGAAAGCTGCAGGGATAGCAGCCCCTGCTGTGGCCACAATGCCTGGCAGCTGTCAAGGAGATCGCTGCAGTGGTTCTGGGGCCCTCCACCCCTAGCTGCTGACAGGCAAAATTTGTGGCATGGATGCTTGTGCAATTGAATGTCTCTGTCTTGGGGGGGAACTACTGCAGGCGCTGCAGCTTTCACCCTGCTGTGCCTTAACACATACAGTGTCACCCATGTCATGAGTTTTACTGTCAGCAGCTTAAGGTGCAGTTCCCCCTAATCCCCTGCACTTATCTCCTTGAAACTTGGCAGGCTTCGTGGCCTGAGTAGGGGCCACCACCTCTGCAGTTTTCAGCCCACTGTGCTTTAACACACACAGGGTCATCTATGTCACGAGTTTTGCCTGTAAGCAGCTTGAGGTGCAGTTCCCCCCAAACCCCTGCACTGATGTTCTTGAAACCTGGCAGGTTTGAAGCCTCACTAGGACCCACCACCACATGCAGTTTTCACCCCCCTGTGTTGTAACACATAGACATGATACAAATCTTGCTTTCAAGAATTTGGGGTGCAGTTTCCACTGAATCCCTGCACTGATCTCCTTGAAACTTAGCAGAATTAATGCTCTCATCAGAGGCTACCAACCCTGTAAGATTTATCCAGACTAGACAAAAACTAACAAAGTTATAGATATTTCATTGATTCCCCATGATGCCCTGTGGCTGGATCTCCAAAGTGTCTCCAAAGCTTTTCTGAAGCAGTTTGGAAGCTCCAAACTGCTTCAGAAAGCTGAATGAAGCCAGCACTTTGATCCAGACATGCTGCTTCAGATGCTGAAATGTCCATATCTTCTCTGGATCCAAAGTAGGGTCCGAAGCCTCGCACAGCTTTAATATGCAGTGGTCCACTGTATTAGAGTTTCTCTAACAGTATCAGAAGTTCAAATTAATCCATTTTCTTTTTGTCCTACATTATGTAGTAGCTTCCTATTTATTTTCCATGTTAAATGATGATTTGATAAAGTTAAGTTCTTAAGAAAAAGCCAGGTGTCTAGTTCTTAGAGCATGTTGGGAAAAAAAAAATCATTGAAAGAGTAATAAACATCTAATAAGTAATGGACCCAATCAATATTTCCCAAACTTTGAAAATGCAAAACCCAATATTTCTATTTATATAAAGAAAATTGCAATTGTTTTTCAAATGTTTCCTCTGCTTTCAGACTAATTAATGAGCCAGTTTTGAAAGAAGAAAAAAGAAATCACAAGTTGATTAAGGAAGAGCAATTCTAAATAGACAAAAATAATTTTTTAAAGGAAAATGTAAAAAGAAATGTGTAATTAGCTTTATAGCAACCAAATATGTTTTACCAGTACACTGAATACTCTTGTGTCTTTGTATTGGTTTGTATACACTGGAGACATATGATTCAACTCCTTGATAATAGGATGTTGGTTTTGAATGAAAATTTGCAATATATATTGTGATAACTGTTGTCACATTGCTTCTGTTTGAAAGATTAGGTTAGATAAACATTTTGGCCTTAATTCGTGAACAAGAAGAAGAATGGAAAAGTTCCATTATATTTGAAAATATTTGCATAGATGTTCAATCATTTCTTATTTTTCTGGTCAACTGTATACCTGTACGGCTTCAGAAGAGTAAAAAGGTGCTACAATAGATTTTTTGGCTGTAATTTTATTGTCAGCATTCCTTTCATTATTTACACATTTTCCTTAAGTAAAACTTTTCCTAGAGAAGACATGAAGTAAATACTTTTCTCTCACTATCTGAATTTCAGTTACAGATATAACTTCAATAGCTCAAAAACATGAAACTAGGAGAGGCTTATTGTTTATTTATCTGATAGTTATGATTAATTATTGAATTTGTGTTAATTATTCAATGTTCTCCATGTTTATAACATTTAACGAGCTCTTCATTTATTGAAGGGGAGTTTTTGGCTCTGACAACAAGCTTTTGTTAAAGTTTTTACTCTATATTAATTCAATAAATTATCTCACTTTTACTTTCCTTGGATCATTTCCTTAACTGCTTTTCTATATCCCTTAAGACCAGTTTCATACAGAAATTTGCTAGTGCCATTCACTCACAGCATGGCTTTCTTTGGCACCACTGAAATGTTCACTCAGCTAATTGAAATAATTGCAGAGAAATGATGTGTAGATAGTGCAGAGGGACTTTCCACTGTGTGAATCTGTCAAATAATTACTCCACAGTGGGTTAAATGCATTTTTATTTTTTTTTTACAATAATTATATATGGTTTACACTATCAAATCTTTGTTATATAAGCAACATGGAAGTGTGAGATGTGTAATTTTGCAAAACCCTCAGAATTTATCCTAGAAATTATGAGCAATCTATATTTATAGTAAATTGGACTGGAAAATGGGTAATAAGGCTTAAATCTGGTAAGAAATGAACAATTCAAGTTTTTGTTTTTTAAATACGTATCTTCTATTGCACCAACTACATAATTGGAAGAGATATTAGACAATCTTTGGGCAAACCCTATATTCCCTCCCATTGGCTCCGCAAACCCAGAGCCAATACTGTGCTGCCTCAGCTGGCCAATGTGCACTTGGATTGGCCCCCTGCCACTGCCACATATGTTAATTAACATATTACTTAATATATTGGATGATAATTACTAATTATATAGTATAATGGTATCATATATTCTTACTAATATACTATTGTTTTAATTTTAAGCACCTTTAAAAATATTTTTATCTTTGCATGTCAAAAACATGTATTTTACTGATATGAGTAATTAGGCAAAACAAAAGTGAATTAGTAAAATTTTACAATGTTACCAAGGGCAAATCATGCCTGACTAACCTGATTGCCTTCTATGATGAGATGTCTGGTTTTGTGTATTTGGGGAGAGCAGTGGGTGTGATATACCTTGACGTTAGCAAGGCTTTTGATACAGTCTCTTACAATATTCTCCAAAGCAAGGTAAGGAAGTAGGGGTTGGATGAATGGTAAGCTCCTTGTTCTGTCCTCTGTCACCATTAAGACAATGGTCTCCATCCTCTTCGTTACCACCCTTGAGGCTGCTATTAAATCCCCCCTTAGTTTTCTCCAGAATAAATAAGCACAGTTCCCTCAGTCTCTTCTCATAGATAGGGCCTGGCTAAAATCATGGGCCCAACTCACAGCATGGCAGGTCCTCTAATCTTGGAGCTGTCCCTGTGTGCCCTCCTGGTGCTGACTGGCAGAGAAGCCCTGCAGCCCTGCCACTTGCTGTTTTTTCTTGATGGCCACGAGACAAAAAACACAGTTTTAAATACGCTGAGGGTTTGTTTTCTGCCCCTTGCTGCTGACCCAACAGGAAGTAAAAACCACAGCATATTTAAAACCATGGTTTTGGCCTCCCAGCCATCAAGAGTAATCAGCAAGTAGCAGGGTCATGGGGCTCTTCTACCAGTCAGCAGCAGGGAGAGAACATTGTGGGGGGGACTCCAAAATTAAAGTTGCTGCTGTGCCATGCTCCACTCCCAGCCGGTGCTTGCAGGGGAGGCACCGGTGCTCTTGCCTGCCTCCACTGCTAATTACCTAAGCAGTGAGTGCGGCTGGTCAGGGAGTGCACCAGCGGTCTCAGGGAGTGCATGTGCACCCCCATGCATCCCCTATGCATCACCACTGGCTTGTCCCATGATTTAAACGAGGCCCTATCTATGAGGAGAAGCTGAGGGAACTGTGTTTATTTATTCTGGAAAAAATAAGACGGGGGAGGGGGGGGCGGTTGGGATTTAACAGCAGCCTTCAACTACCTGAAGAGTGGTTACAAAAAGGATGGAGCTAGACTGTTCTCAGTGTTGAGAGATGATAGAACAAGGAGCAATGGTCTCAAGTTGCAGCAAGGGAAGTTTAGGTTAGATATAAGGAAAAACTCTCTCATGAGGAGGGTAGTATAGCACTAGAACAGGCTTCTCAGAGAGGTTGTGCAATCTCCGTCTTTGATGATGTGATGATATACTCAGGAATCATCCTGACTCGAGCAGGGGATTGGACTAGATTACCTCCTTAGGTTCCTTCCAATACTAATTTTCTATGATTCAAATCAGCACTCTGATAAAAAAGGGGGCAAAAAAGTATGTCGGTGTTACTCCTGAGACATCATAAAAAAGTTATATATCATGATACTAAGGTCTTCAGTGTCATTAGAGGAGCAAAGTGTCTCTGCATGGATGCATCCTATCTATTTATATATCACAGTGCTTTATATTGCTGCATATTGACAGCCACAGTTTCTGAATGCCTTCAGAAGAGACTGGAAGTCAAATGCATCTTTTACAAAAAGGGTCTAACTATCCAGTCTGCCGCAGGCATGTTTATAAGTCGTGAGTGGCACTATTGGCTGAAACCTGGGGCAGTTGCATTAGCCAAGGATGAGAGGCAAGTGCACTAACTCAGGTGCTTGGCTCAGCCAGATGTGCTTGATCAGAGTACTCCACCTCCTTATGGGGACATCTTCCAGCTAGCCTAGGATCTGTTTTCTCTGAGTACTTCTGGTGAAAGTCCTGTACTAGTTTGTGTGTATGAATGTGGTTGTCTAGTTCCCAAGATAGTTCTTCAGGGCCATAGCCCTCCAAATATATCAGGTAGTGCAGCCTGCCTAGGAAATGCCTAAAACCTGCTTGAAAATATACTATTCAAAACCTTGCACTATCATGCAGCTGAGGAGGGTAGAGGCAGGTTCAGTTAGGAAAGGGATTTTCAGTGAAAGGTTTGAGCAGGGATACATGAAAAATTAGGTGTATGTTCAATGTCTCTGAAAGCTAGAACTTGAAAGTTACAGGGTGTTTTTTTCTGCTACCTTAAATGGGCCCCAATTCTGGTGGTCCAGTTTGGCTGATGGTCTCAGGGTCTTTATATATTTTTAAGAAAGCCAGACCTTGTCACCAACTGAAAGGGTAGGGCAAGGCTGATAATGTTGGTCACTCTGGTATTTATATGCCATTTTAGTGGTATCAAGATGGGATTTTAGTTCTTACTGCACCTGCTGGAGGTGTTATACAAAGTTGTTTACTACAGGAAGCTGCACCCCTCCCTTGCTTTCTGTGCCTGGAATGTGGCCACACTGGGCCAGTGCTGCACTGTGTTCTCATGACCCACTTTAGGCCACATGGGTGAAGATTGAATGGCTGGCATGGATCCTACCTGACACAGCTGCACCAGGGTTGGGCAGGAGCCATGCCTTCTACTCCAGTTGTGTCTACATGGACCAGCCTTAAGCAATGCATGGGAACACAGTGTAACACCACTTTAACTTTGTCTATAACCATACCAGGTTCTGGTCTAGTCTGACAGGGACTGGATAACTTGCAGTTCCTGGCCTTCATCACCTTGAAGCCCCTCTACTACCAGCAGGGAGAGCCATAACTGAGCTTCAACTCTTGCTGGGGGCCAGGCTTTTTGGTCTGCAAATAAGCACAGGATTAAAGAGGCATGCCAGCCTCGCTGGACAGAAAGCTGGCCAAGAGCTCAGCTTCCCCTGCCTTGGAGTGTACACTAGGGGCTGGAGAGGAGGCCCCACCAGGCCAGGCTGGTGAGTGGCTGCCTAGCCAGTGGAGCTGGAGCTGGAACTGCTGCTGCTGCAGCAGCCAACTATGGCACAGAGATGGGAGAAGGGTGTGAGGTGCTGAAAACTAGGGCATCCATGGGCTGCATACTTTTTTCCTTCAGAGGTACAGCTGTGGGCTGTATAAAATAATTTGGTGGACTGGGACTGGCCCACAGGCCATATTCAATTCACCAATAAGGTCAATAAGTCCATCCAAGGTAGCTGGGAGCTCCACCCAGAACAACTTACCTTTAACATGACCCTGCACCCCCTGACAGAAGTGCAATTGTTGGACTACCTTGTTCCACTTGGTATTAGTGACCAGCTGTCTAAATTTGGCAACAGAGATTGCACCCTTGCTGGAACATCTGAAGAGCTTGTTCTGTAGTACAGACCTGATGCAGATCTCCAAAGATCTTCACCATGGCCTGGATAAAGTCTTTGACTTGTTAAAGAGGGGTTCTGTTAATTCCAGAAGTGGGGAGTCCCAGGCCAAGGTATCACCACTCAAGATGCTGGTTATCAGTTCCTCCTTGGCCATTAGCTGAAGGATAGGCTTCAGTGAAAAGACAATAAGTGAGGTGACAATATTAATTAATCCCTGGCAGCAGTGGCAAACCCCATTGAACTTGGCAGGCCTTGGATTCTAGGATTTGGAGTGCAATAAGTGGGCTGTCTACCCTGAAGGGCCTGGAGGTGGAGTGCATTGTGCCTGAAGTTCTATAATCTGGGTTTGTAACCTCTGTAGGGCAGTCAGCAGCTCATCCCCAGAAATCTGTCCTGATGATAGGTCCATCACCCTATGCCACCATGTGTCTATGAAGCACACTTTTCTCTAAGGGTTTGGCTGAGACATAAGTGGCCAGATCTGTGAATAGATCCTGAGAAACAAGGAGCAGGGCGGTAGGATCTGGGCATAGATTACTGGATTATCAGGTCAGGGCCCAGGTCAATTGATCAGAGAGCATGGGACCAAGTTATAGGGAAGCCAAGAGGAGAGAGCCAAGAGAGTTCACCTAACACATAAGCCATGACCAAGTCAGGAGCCAAGTCAAGCCAAGTCAGGAGCCAGGAGTCAGACAGTCAGCGCCAAGTTCCAGGGAAAATCCAAGATCAGGGTCAAGGAAGCCAAGCTGTCAGGATGTCAGGGAAACTAAAGAGAGCACAGCCAGTGCCAAGTTTCATGTGAGATCCAAGAGCAGGGTCAGGGAAGCAAACACTGGGGACAGAAATCAGGAAAACTAGGGAGATCAGTGAATGCAGGGCTTGCCGGAAAAGAATGAAGTTGTCAGGGCACCTGAGGCTGCAGATGTGCTTATAAGTGGTGAGTGGCACTTTTGGCAGCCAATCTAGCTGCAGAAAACTGGGGAAGTTGCATTAGCCAGGGATCAGGGGCAGGTGTGATAGCTCACGTGGCTGGCCCAGTTGGTCTTGCTTGATCACTGATCAAAGACCCTGACACTGAGTGTAACTGTGTTGTCACAGAGAGTGTTTATACATGTGTTCCAAGGGTGGGCGGGGTGGGGAGGGGACTTTAACTAGAACAACTCTAATTAAAGCACCTTGGAGCCTCATGTGTATCAGTGTCCCAGTAATGAAAAACGGCAGTGGGGGTGCTTTAACTAAAGCTCATAACACAGGCTTTAATTAAAGTATCCCATCACCATTTTTCAGCATGAGGATGCTGATACACATGATGATGGAGTGCGGTAATTACCATTCTCCAGTGGACTCAATTAATCGAATCTGCTCCAACATGCTGTTTTTACAGTATATTGGAGGAGCTTCACTGAATGTGTATAGTTGCCCAAAGTTAAGATTTTTTAATAGGACAGATATCTCCAAATTGTAGTGATATAGTCAGCTATCATTGGACTACTCCACAGAGATAATATAAGTTCAAGATTCTGGTGTAGCACAGAGGCTGGGACCAACAGTCATCTGACTGTCAGTCCCAGTCTGGGGATTTTGCCAATCAAGGATTGTGTAGTGTGAGGGCTGGGACTGAAAATTAGCTGATTTTCAGTACTGGCCCCAGCATTGATGATCCAATTCAACCCATTGGTGCACTATAGGGGCTGGAAAATTAATGATCTAAGCGAAATGCCTTTTTTTCTTCTCTTAATGAGCACCAACATCAGAAGAGAAGCAGACAGGAGTTAGCATTTAGCAAAGAACTTCATATCAAATGCACATATTTCTCTAGTTCATGGATGTATTTGGTACCTGTGTTGGTCTGAGACAAAAAAGAAATGCAAAAAGCTAGAACTCACGATTCAGAGATGACACCTTTTATTAGACCAACTGAGAAATAGCAGAAAAGTACATTTTTTTTTGCAATTTCTCAGTTGGTCTAATAAAAGGTATAATCTCTGAACAAAGTGTTCTAGATTTTTTAATTTATATTTCCCTGGAATTTGTATAATATTTTCCTAAAAGGCCAATTTCTTTTGACTGTGTCAGCATGTATCATTTGCAGTGGGACTTTTTCCCCCACCTGGTTTCAAGAGGGATCACTCCTCTGGGAATTTCTGTGGAAATACCTGACATGATCAAATCTGTTGGCTTCTAAAGGCAAAATAACTGCTTTTCTAAAGCATGTTTATAGCCCCAGAGGAGTCATCTGTAGCAGAATTGATATATCAGTATCCAGGGAAGATATAAAAATGAAACTAAACTAAATTACCTCTATTCTGTGGTTTTTCATTCAATCATTCATTTATGCATTTATTTACTTACTTTTCTAGATTTTGGCCATAAGAAACCTGAAGATGTGCCTGGGGAAGACATGGAATAGCAAGTTTTAGTGAGCCTCAATAAACTGGTTCCTCTGATGGATTAACTATGGGCAGGTCACAAATTTCAGTTGTCCTATCAGTCAAAGAGTGAAAAACAGGAATTTTGTGGGGATTACAGTGATGTTGAATCTGTAAAAGATTTAGAACTCTTACCAGAAACTGTTTAGCATAGTCTGTTCCCAAGATAGTAAATGGAATCGGCAGAAAGGTAGGAGGAAACTGGGTAGCTGACTAACTGAATTTAGCCAGCCATATTTATATTAGTGGTATGGGGAATAAGCTATAGCCTCTGGGATGGCATTAGAAAGTATTCATTAATACTAATCTAATTGGCATTTTGGTGCTACTGCTGTTCCACAAAAAATATTCTGATAGACCATTTTTCTGCAGACTCAGAAATTGGTAGGCATGTAGTTACAGGGGATTTTAGGTTTAAAAAAATAGATGGACATCCTGCTTTTAGTTGTTATTAATATGTGGAAATAGGATAGCAACATACACTTGAAAGTACAGTATTCTGGGTCTATTAAACTTATATAAATCCCAGAAGGATTGGCAGAAACTTTAAAACTATTCATTTATTGGTGTTGCCTGTCACATCTACAGTGCTCAAAGTATTGTGTGCAAATATCCAGACTGTATGAGGATGTTGCCACATGGGAAATATAAAAACATGAGAATGCAATCCAATAGTTCTCCATTTACAAAGGGTTTGATTAATGTTGCAATAAACAGTTGTGAGATTAGAAAAAATAAGTAAACTCAAATATTTTATCAATGGAACAATTTCACTATTATAATTCTTTATCAGGGAAGTTACCCCTTGTATTATTTATAGTACTGTTAATTTATTTATTCAAGGGATACATATGAACCCTAGTCATGCACCAGGGTCCATTGTGCTAGGCACAAACACAGAGCAAAATCATTCTGGATAGACATAAATACATACCACACACAAACACACATACATACATATACACATGAACAAAAATAAAGTATACACATGGAAAAATATAGATTGGAAATTGTTTTTTTGTCCATGAAGAATATTATCAGATTGTTAATAATATATAGAATGAGTTTCACTCTGGTGTATGAGAAACATCATAATGAAACACAGGTATAATTTAAGTGTTGCTGAATGTAATCAAAAGTTGTAAAAGCAAAACAAAACAAACCATATTTGCCTTTCTGGCCAATAGTGTTTGTCTGCTATTTGTTGCTAATTATCTCAATTTGGGATTGTTATTTAATTCTAGAGTACTGTTTGGCAATTACTGTTTCCATCAGTGGCTAAGAAGGCCATCTTTTGTGGGGCAGATTGAAACTAATTTTTTCTGGCATAAACATAACTCTGGGTGTATTTACACATGTGCTTAGTGTAGAGTTGACTAATTAGGTCCACAGTAAAGCATCACCATCTACATGTGCACCCATATTAAGGCACAGTAAAGTTAATTAATTCTGCAGTAGTATAGTACTGTCTGAGACAAGTACTGACCAATAATTGAGTAGTTTGTGCACTAAAATGCACATGTAGATGGTGACTACAGTTAGATGGGGCTATGGTTTGGGGACTGCCTGCTGGCTAGTCCCACACTGTAGCACCCTTGTGTCCCAGGCAGCCCCTTCCCAGCACACTGACATAGGATGAAGCAGCTCCCAGCTGGCAGGCTGACCCAACCTTCTTCCCCTGCCTTCTCCCTCCTCACCTCCAGTCCCATCCCCTGCCACCCCAGAGCTATTCTGTCCCAGATCAAACTGCACCAGAGTTTATTGCTACATGTTAAGTGCACCTGTAGATACACCTACTATGTGATAGTTTATGTCTTTCTATAGGACTACCCCTTAAAACCATCTAGAGTCTAAATCTGGACTAATATATAGCAGTCTTTTTTAAGATGTGTATCTTTCACTAAGCATGTTATAATAGTGCTTTGTGATCTGAACTGAACCTGTGATATAGAATTTGAGGTGCCAGACTGAATGATAAAGGCTTAAAATAAGCCTGGGCAGGCTCATAAGTGATGGTGTTTTATCTCATATGCTGTTTCCTTAGATTAAAAGGAAGCACTTCTGCTAAGTAGCTTCTTGGGTGGAACTACTGTCTTTGGAGCTTGTTAACCCGTTTGATATGAGACAGCTTATTGACCCTCTAGGCACGCTACAAGGACTATAGTAATAAAGGAAGATATAGATATCGATTGAAGTGTAGCTATAGAAAGAATGGAGTATTAAAGGTGATGAGTGATAGTTTCTAAATACATTGGGAGGTGTTTTCTTACTGAGTTTTAATTAATTGTCAACAACAATTAGGATTAAGTTTTTTTACTTATTTTACATTTTTTATTATACATATATATACCCAGTTTCAGTTTGCTTAATAAAATATATCAGATTTACCCAAAGAACCTTGTCTGCCTATGACCTTAGACCAACAAAGCTACAACTTATACCCCAATCACCCTTTTAGCACATAAAAAAACATTATTATGCTAGCATATATCAAATTAAAGCCAATAAAACTTCCACGGGTAGATCAGCAATCTTAACAATCCTTGCAATTCTAGACTCTTTTATCCTTTCTTGGACCATTTCCTAGAGTCATATTACACAAGAATCTCATTGTTTTAATTAGTTTACAAAAGCCAGGGCTATATCCTATTTCACTTTTCTTGCCTGAGAAAAATTGAGCAGTGTTTCTATGTCATGCTACCCATACATCTCTTCTGGAAGCTTCTAAGTGATGTCAGTGTTCTGGAGCTCTTGAAGTAGCAACCAACTTCACCTACCCCAAGAGGGTGCCAGTGCCTGATGGAACAATCTTCATCAAGGAAAGGAAGCATTATTCCACAAGTCACAACAAATTCTGCTTCCTATTTCTATGACTATGTGCAGCCCTAGAGAAACTAAAAGGCACCAGAATTGCCCAGCAATGACCATATTTTCATTCATTTTCAATTTGTCTTTTAAAAACTATTGCTTTGGGAAATACGGCCATTGATTTTGAATGAAGGTTTATTCAATCAATAAATATGAACAGTACTAAATAAACAACAAGAAGAGCAAAAAAAGGAAGTAAAACAATAAAGGTGAAGTTGTAATTTAAAATGCAGGATGAACTTTTATTATTTTTTCAATATTCTATAGATTTGCACTGCTTAGCTTTTGAATGTAACCAATAATTTCTGGGCTGGGGGGAGGGTTCCTCTCTCTAGCTGCTGAGCACATAATCAGAAAGTAGATGTGACCCACTGCTGGCTCATTCATGTCAGATTTCATACAGTTCATGGATCCATTGCTTACACTCCATTTCACCTCCCCCCACCTCTAAATGTATGTTTAGACACCCCTGGCTACACAGTATAGAGACATACTTTGCATTAACCTTCTTTTTTCCAAAATCTACTATTACCTGAAAAACAAAACTGAGCAATTATTGGTATATAACTGCATTCAGAATGATGAATGCCGCTGGAGGGGGCCAGAGTATTTGACCTGATATTTCTGTGGGTGTTAAAAAAGAGTGTACTGGAGAGGAGTAGTTACATGGAATTGTAATTCATTTACTGTACTGTCTCTTTGGAAATTAGGTACTCTCCTGATTGAAGAAATGTTTTTCCTTTCTTTCTTTTGATTATAGAGCCTTGAATCTCCCTCTGGCAGGAAACCTTTTTTACAGGCTTGAACCTTTTGTTAGGGGGAATAGAATTCTTTTCTTTTCATTTGTAGCCACGCAAAATAGCTTTAAAACACACATACTGTGGACTTTTATGACTTATTAACTGTAAGTTATAAAAGAAAAGAGATCATGCCATAGCACCATTAAAATTTTTCTTTGTTCTTAAAACAAAGCATCTTTGACTTATCAGAACTTTTTAAAACCAACAGTTAATTTAATTTAAAAATAACTCCCTTGTATCGTTAAGCTTACAACTCTCTCCAAGCAGATAATTGTATGCTTAACAATACAACTGTTGTAAATATTGCACCACAAACAAGTCCAATTAAAATTCAACTTCTACATTTTTTCCAAGGGCAAACAAAGGAGAAAGTTCCCTATTCTCCCCCGCCTCTACTCCAAGATAACACTATTGTGTTCTTTTACAACTTTACCTTATATGCTTACATGTTAAAATAAAACATTAACCACGTGAAGTAAATACAACATTATTAGCAACAGGCTTTAGAATTCTCAAAATAGTATGAAACTTTTGTCATATATACTCTTTTAATTTCCATTATGATGCTGTAATTTAATAGGGGAAAATATGCATACAGACAGTTCTCAGATTTATGACTCATTTGATTCCTGAAAACCACATCTTAATTTGAAATATTGTAACTCAGAACAAATGTTCCCATAGGAACAATATTATAAATGGGTGATTGGTTCCTTTATGATACTTGATATAGCTGTATCCAGCTGGTAAGTCTGTTGTGGTGGAAAGGAGAGTGGGGAGGGAAGAGGTATGGGAGGGGCAGATCAACATCCCTGCAGTGAATGAAGGATTGGGCCTGGGACAGGGGCTGGGGCAAATGTTGCCCAACTGAGGTGGTGGGGGACATGGGACGAAGGTGCAGCTTGTTTGAAGGATGCAGGGAAGGTGGCCACTGCTTCTCTTACCACTCGTCCAGGAGGGCATGGGGGGGGGTGCTCCTAGATCTGGGAGGGACAGACAAGGCTGGGGCTGAAATGTGATATGCTCTAGATGGGCAGCAGGGGCTATGGGGAGGTACAGTGAATTTTTAGGTGGTTGCAGCCCCCCCCCCCCCATAGCCCTCACTCCATCCCCCAGCCCAATCCAGGGGTACATGATTCCCTATGCCTCCCGGAACTCACTGCTCACCCAGACAGGTGTGGGGGGAGCACTGGACAAAGGTGCAGCTTGTCCGGGAGACACAGAAGGGGCTCAGCTCCCACGACTGTAGGCCACTTGTTTGGAGGCAGCTAAGCGAGTGGCGGCAGGGAATATCTCCTGCTTTCAGCACCGCTGCACCTACCTGTAGCACAGCATGGTGCTGGCCTGGCCCCAGCCACCCCATGCAGATCTGGGGGCACACGTCCCCCTGTGGCCTCTGGGATAAGTGGCAGGAGCAGCAGTGGGAGCCACCGAATGAACAGCTCCCAAACCAGCAGCATGCAGCTGCAGGAGCTTCCCCCACCATCTCCCATTACCCCCTAGCTGAACTGCACCATAATCACATGGCCCCCCACCCTAGCTGGGCAGCACTTGCCTCAGCCTCAGCCCCAATCCCTCCTTTGCTGCTGGGGCATTGATTTACCAGCTGGATGCTGCTATATTGAGAGTCGTACAGTTGAAACTTGCTTCTGAACCTTGAAATATGATCTAAATTTATAAAGGTCATGAATGCTGCTCATTGTAAATCAAAAAGTTGCAAGTCAAGGAGTTCCTGTACACCCATTTGTCAAAGAACAACTCCTCTGGAAACATAGTTCAGAATATTAAGTGAAGAATGCTATCAGATCCAAGTAGAAATGAAGTTTTAAAAAGCATGTTAATTACATCTTAAGTTAGTTTCCATTTGACTGTGTTTTTGAAATACATTCAGTAGATCTGGTTCTGAAAAAAATATATTTCTGGTTAAATACAAAACATTTTGCTTAGTTTTGATCCTTTTGATTCTTTAAACTTAGTGAACTGCTTTGCAGTGACCTGTCATTTCACAAAAAACAAACCAAAAAACAAGATTTTAATTCTAAAAAATGTCAAAATGCCTTTTTCCACTTTTTTCTTTACAAAAAAAATTTCACAATAATTTTATGTGAAATGATGAATGAATAAAAATGCCTTTTTAGTGTAGAAACATGTTAAGCAAAACATTTCTCACTTGGTCTAACAGCCTTCAGATTTTTTTCTAAATACCACTAGAGGGGTGATATTTAGTTAGACACTGCTAAATTTGACCCTGTTATAGCTTTAGCAGGGCACCTTCACTTTACATGTAGGGAATCTATGAAAAAGCAGCCTAAAGTGGAACAAATTTGATTCACTGAACTATTCTGATGCAGGTGTACTGAACTAAAGACTGACTTTCAAACACATGGCAGCTTTGGATAAACTAATAACTGGTTAAGAAATACATAGCTTGAGCTTTTTCAAGTATCTTTTAGCATCTCCTTCTAGAATAAGTCCAACATCTGGTGAGGATGTATACTCCCCCAGGCTGATGCAGATATTCCTTCAGATTTAGTTAGTTTCATGAAATTGGAATTATTTTGTATTTCAAAAGTACACTGTAAACATACTTTACAAGTTGCAATGTCTTTTTTTTTTCTAGTTAGTCTGTTTGTTTTATGCTAATCAAGAGGAAAAGAACAAACTTAGTTATGTACATTTGTGGGACAATCTTCATTTAGAAGAAGAACCACAAGTCACAACAAATTCTGCTGAAAATCAGTTCCATCATTTCTAAAAGTGTGAACCTACAAAGATGCTAAGCCCCTTCAAGGTTATATTTCCAGAAACACAGTACAGCTTTCGAGTGAAATACATTATTTATTAGCCTGGAGGGTGAGGTACTAAGTTGCATAATAGATACAGCAATTGAAAGTTGATCTAATTAACCACATAAAGCAGGCAGGGTAATCAACTGTCTGTTGGTAAATTCTATGTAAATTGTTTTCTTTGACTCTTGTTTGTTTTCAGATAAAGTTGTGTTGAAAGTCCTCATTAAAATTCTAAGACTGACCACACAAAGTGCTAGTAGCCCCGTTATACAGGTAACTTATTGGCAATACTGAGCTGTGAACAGCATCAAGGTATTCTCATTAAAAAGTATATTTTATTGTTGCTTTCAAATTAAATAAAATATCTGAAACTTTTTTTCAGCCATTTATTTGAGCAGACCAGGACTGGAGGCAGATTTTCTACATCTACAGGTAGAAGTTATTTCTACGCTGGCTCATAGGACCAAAAAACTGTATAATTACAGTATATGTGCAACACCACAAGAATGTTACCTTGTTGCAACATATCTTACAGTCAAAGGTTCAGAGTCCGATGGCCTTTGCACATCCCTGCACAGTTGTGGCTTAACAAGCTCTTGGAGCTACACAATGGGCTTCCACAAGAACAACCATTTCATTAAAAAGAACACAAGAAAATGTTGCCACCTGCTGCCACTGTAGTTGAAATGGCTTTTATTACAAACCCAATCCCCACTGTGTTAGGTGCAGGACATAATGACTGGAATGGAAGCAAAAAATATTTGATTCTAGTGTTCACTGGGCATGTTTTATTCCATCCCAGCAACCATGAATGACTAGGGATGAGAAACACTCCATGTAATCTATGTCAGGTGCTGTGAGGGGAAATAGAATAGAGCAATTGACAGCTTCTACAGCAGTGCAAGGTATATGTTGTATCTGGGATCTTCTGGGGTAGCTGATCCAGTATAAAAGCAGAATCACCCCTTAGGGGACCAAAAAATTGGGCCCAGAATATTCAAAGAAAGCATTAAAGACAATTCATGTAGAGCTTGATTTACTCACATATAATAAACAATGCTTTTCATATGACAGCATATTTTGCATCCAAAAATATTTTGCTCCACCATACTTTACTAGAGAAAAGGTATTTCCTAGCTTTTCTCCACTAACATTCATTGGGTTATGTTCAAGTTTTAGGGCTTTATGAAACTCTGTAGATACTGTGGGTCAATATTTTCTATGAGCTTTTCATTTCTATAAGAGAATTAACTGAATATGCAGATTGCTCTATTATTTCAATACTTCCTATGTCTTTCTATGGTATCAGGTCTGCATTTTCCTTTACTTGTGAGGGTAAATTTAATTTTCATCAATGAAAGGAACACTAGACTTATGATCTGTATATCTTAATGGGATATTCTCTTTCTTGTCATCACGGACCTTGGAAGACATCTGGGAATTCTATTTTGTGCTGTCTTTGTTCTCACATTCTGTCATTCTGTGACATTTACAGCAACAATATTTTTCATTAACTTGTGAGACAGTCAGTACATTTGCCCTTACTATAGAAATTCTATTAAGTGATCCTAGTTTGTAATAGAAGCTGTCATAGTTATTCCCTTTGCTTTGGTACAGAGGTGTCCTTTAAAAAAATAAACAAACAGCTTTTCAGTTTAAATTAAAAAAAAACGCGTTTAACTTAGTTCCTACAATATTCCTTTATACTTACCTAGGTTTATCCTAGAAAAGACATTATATATTGCAAGTACTAAGAGAATCTCACTGCATATAGTTATATATGTCCTGACCCTGAAGGGAGGTCCATGTGGACGCATTCCTAGAAACATTTGGAAAGATTAAGAGTTCAGTTATTTGGCAAAGTTTGTCTAAGACAGTGAAGGCTTTCTTCACTGGCCATGTGTACAAGAGATGCTGACTGCACAGTAGCTCATTATTACTGCACAGTAGGGGTGTGTGAAATGGGTAGTATTCGATTAGAATACAGATCAAGCCTAATTTGGGGGACAGTGATTTGATTTGCTGATTCAGATCACTGTCCTGATTCATTTTGGCCAAATCTGAATCTGAAGATTTGAGTCCAATTCAGAGAACCAGTGATTTAGCCATAGACAAATCTTTACATATTTTTTCTACATACCTTAAGGTGCCAGGCATGAACACTGAGAAGATGGGGTGGATGAAGCATCCCACAGGAGCATGCTCCCCCATGCTTGGCAGCAGACCTGGAAGTGGACTGGAAGTACTTCTGATCCACTTCCAGGTCAACCACTGTGCACATGGGGGACTCTCCCTCCCCATGCTTCCATGGGATGCTCCATCCACCCCACCATCTTAGTGTTCATGAGCCACGCCTGGTACCTTGAGATATGAAGAAAAAACATATAAAACTCTGTCTATGGACAAATTATTGAATCTCTCCAAATCAATTTGGAGGCTTCTGATTTGATTCAGAGAGATTAATGGGTCTCCTAATTCAATTCAGATTCAGAGGTTCATCCACTGAATTGGGCCAAATTTCCTCCTAATCGAATCAGTGACTGAACCTTCGCACAGCCCTACTGCACAGCAGCTCATTACTACTGCACAGTAGCATTGCATGGCATGAAGTGTGATATTATGCTTTTTGCCATGCACTACATCCCAGGGGCCCAAACGGTCCCAGGAAGAGACCACAGACCTCATGGAACCAGGAAATAATGCCACGGTCCAGAGTCAGTTTGCCCAGGGTGCATGCTCCAACACCCATATCTATGAGGCCATGGCAGGCTGCATGCAGGAGCTTGGGCACAAGTGGTCAGCATGGCAGTGTCACATCAAGATCAAGGCCCTGCGGGTGCAGTGGTTCTATGTCATTGACCACAACCACTGGTTGAAGGCTGCCCACAGGACAATGCCCTTTATGTGGCAGCTTGACCACGTCCTCACTCCCTGAGCCCCTGGGTGGAGCCACTGTGTTCTCCAGCATGAGCAGCCTGACAGAGCCTCCACCACAACTTGGCATCAGCGATGAGTCTTCAGTGGGGGAGAGCCTCCTGGGGCACCAGCAGCATATCCTGGTGTGCTCCCTGCCCCTGGGCTCATCTAGCACCTCTGGGAGCCTGGGCCAGTGGCTGCTATGCCAGGTTTTGGTGCACAGCTGTACCCAAGAAGGCAGTCCACGGATATCACCACCCACCTTGATGAGCTCCAGCTCCTTCCCAGAAGGGACCACCACCCAGTCAGCTCAGTGTCATGTCCCTGCACCCCAAGATGCTGGTGGGAACCATTGTTTCTAGCAGGGACAGTCAGGGATGTTTGCCATGCCCATCTGGTAAACCCTACAATGGGAGGAGGGCCCTTCTCTCCCCTTCCTACTACTCCTCCCTGCCCAGCTTGACTCACCTCCCCCTGGCCCCTTGAGTTACCCACCGCAGCATGGAGGGAGGGGAGGAAGTACAAAACTTTATTGAGCAGCCAGTATCCTCCCAGCTAGGCATCCATGGACCTCTCACATGCAGAGAAACACATTGATGGCTGTGGTAATTTCATCCTCAGGCACAGGGACATATAATATAGGCACAGGTACCCCTTCAGGCAACAGCATACATTGTGGGGAAGCATACACTTGCTTGAGTCACTGTTGAAGCGCAGGGCCCCACGTTATGTTCTCAAGTGTGCCTGGGACACCATGGCAATCATCATCAGTGGATCATAGTAGATCAAACAACGCTTGGTGCATGCAAAGAGCTTATCCAGGTGCACCCAGGGAACTCTCACCAGGGCCATGCTTGGGCCATAGGCCACAAACTGGAAGGATCCTGCTCTGAATTTCCTCTCTGGAGCAGCCCTCCAGGGGGAAGGCAGGAGCAGCACCAGCTCTACATCACAGATGGATGGGAGCTTCTCCCACACCAAACCCAACTGTCATGAGCCTGGCAGCATGGGAGGAAACTGCCTGGATGACAGAACGAGAAGAGTGGAGTGTGTCTAGAGTAGCCATGGTAGGTGCTGCCAGGAACCAGGTGTGTCCTGGCCTAGGAAGGAGGCAGAAAGGCAGGCTTATTGTAGCAAGAACCAAGTGGGTTGCGTGCCCGCCTGGAGTCATCAGAGATGGAGAGCTTAGCCAGTGGCCATCTGTCCCAGGACCTTCCTGATTCACTTACCATGGTTCCTGGGGACCTATGTGTGTGCATGACTCCTGATCTGAGGCTCTGCAGGTCCAACAGGTGCATGCAGGGGAGAGGCATCAAGTGCTTATGGGAATATACCTTCAGGATCACTGCCACTCTCAGCCAGGGCTCTCCATATGTGCCAGCTCTGTCAGTGGTGGACGGACTGAAAAAAGGACTCTGTTGCTGGATCATCTGGTCACCGTGGGGGAGGAGCAGCTGGCAAACTCAAGGGCCTGGAATGCTAAGGATATCACACACAATTGGGAGAGGGTCACACACAGTCAGGATGGGGACTGCAAGAGGGCCTGAGAGGACTGGATATTCTGCAAGATGCTCCTGGCCGTTGAGGAGAGTCACATTGCCCTCATTGAGAGGATGGTGAAAGACCAGGTGTGGCAGGTCACCATGGTGGCCAGAGGAGTGAAGGCCATGGAGGAGGACCACTGGGTTCTGGACACCATCCTGACCCTGGCAGTCTCTTTCATGCCATCCACTGCCTAGGGCCTGGCCCTGGCTCTGCCTACTCCCTGGTAGCCACCTTACACCCATCAGCAAGTCCCTGAGTGGGCTTAGGCTAAAGTGCAGAAGCACCTCCAGTGTCCAGGGCCCCTTGCCGTAGCATCTGCTGGGCTTGTCCTCCACTAGCTGGGCTCCCTGCCTGGGTCCCCCCCACCATGTGGCCCCTGAGTAGGAGCTGCCTGCAGGAGAGTCAGCGGCACACATGAGCTGTGGTGGCCCTGGCTACAAGATACAGGAAAGGGATCTGGCTGTGCTGGCAAGACAGCAGCTTCCCTCACCTCCAGGTAGGGACACCACCCATCAGTCTTGCTGCAGCATGCACACTCAGAATGGTGCAGGCAGAGGCTAGGGTGCTGGACGCCACTCCAGGATCTACCCCTAGGCACCTCCCCTACCCTCGGAGGGTACACAGTGCATAATTTACATAGTTTGCATGGGAAAAAGCATGGGTGACTGATGCCTCCTGAGTCAGGGGAGGCACTTGCCCTGTCCCCCCAGTGGTCAGTCAGCAACTAGGAGGAGGTACCCCCATAGCCAATTGTGCCAGTTGGGGGGGGGTTCCCCATGGCTGGCACTTCTGGGTATATCTCCTGATGCCCCCACTCCCCAGCCAGTGCTCTTAAGGGGGGCACCAATGCTCTCACCTGCCACCCTGCCTGTCACCTTAGCAGGGAATGCTGGATGTCAGGGCGTGCAAAAACACTCTCAGGGGGTACACATGCACCCCTATCCATCACCACTGCCACTGGAGAAAAGGGTAATTTATTGGTGGTGGGTGGGGTGGTTGGTGGTGGAGTCTGTGCTAAGTAAGTGTGGTTCTGGGGGTGCACAGTAATTATGATAAATAGGGAAGCTGCCCTTAAGTACATGTTTGGACATGGTTCTGATGAAACCCACCGAAACTTGTGGGTTCCTTAATCCCTTTTCAGGCCCGGCTCAAAATGAAAGCCCTCAGCCTTATGGCTAGATGTGTGACTCCAAAACCGCCTCTTTATAATGCCCCATGGCTCACAGATGGTATTCAAATGTTGTCTCTCTGAGGCCTTGCTGTAGCTCAGCTTCTCTATGTCGCTGGGCTCACCGCATTCCTGTCTCTGTGCCCTCACAGGCACTGGGCTCGCTGCAGCCCCTTTGTCACTGCACCTCCTGGCTCTGCACCTACTGGTGCTGCTGTCTCCACACTGTAGTGTGTCCCAATGAGGCCTCCTTCTCCCCATGGCCTGTGACCAGTCAACTGGTTTACAAACAACAACCAAAATATGAGCCTCTGGACCACATAACACAAACAGTACAGGGTGCACTCTGTTTCTTTACACGAGGCAAACTTCTCACCAGGCATTAAGCATCTTGCAGCCCTGGGTACCTGGTGAGCTGCTGGAGCCCCATTAGTCCTGTAGGCAGCATATCAGGTGGCCACCACATCTCTGGGCAATTTTTCAATGCAAGCTCTTCCCCTGGTTGCTGCCAGAGAACTAACCCCTGCTGGCCTCAACCCTAGGTTTATATGTGCCCAAGGCCCTGCCTTTTTCTGGTCATCTGACTGAGTGCACGTGCAGGCTAATTCCCTTATTAGCCTGCTGCCATAATAACCTACACCTGTGGGGTTTCTGCCTGGTAGGAACCTCTCCCCAGGCAGTTTCTGCCCTTAAAGGAGCAGGCACTTTAGTTCCTGCAAAGACAGCAGTATGGTGCTTGCGCACCTCTCACTGCCCAGTCTATTGGGGTGTGCCCCTCCCCTCAACTCGGCTGCCATGACTTTGCTGTTAAGAGGGGTCTGCAGTGGAGATCTTGCTCAGATGGGCCTCTCGATAGATGGCAGTACTGATCGTCTGACATGATGTTCCCTGGGGATTCGCCTCCCCTACATCCCGTCCACTTGCCAACCAGTGGGTGATGTGTTACAGATGTTTTCTGGTCCTGTATGACAGCCTCAGACTGGTCCCAGGGTTCCAGTCACTCTCTCTCCCTTCTTGGGCAAGATATGTTTTTTGATAGAAAATATTCCTCCAAGTAAGTAGGAACTGCAGGGTAGAACCCTCTTGGGTTCTCAGGTGCCTCCTCTCCCCTACTGCAAGCAGAGAGCTCCCTTGCCTTCTGGATGTAAGCCTCTGGTTGCTGTGCGGGTGCTCCTGCTTTGCCTCCTATTCTGCCTCCTGCTTTATCTCCTGCTTTGCCTCCTGCAGGAGGCTTAAAGCCTTTCCCTATGCTGCTTGCTTGAGTCCTGCAGGCTGGATTATCTCCTCCCTGAGCCGGAGCCCACCTCACAAGCTGCCAGCCCATGCTCTCTTTCTCTGGCTCTCTCCCTGGCCTTGCTCTGATGGGCTTTTTAAATCTTCCCACAGTGGCCAGTACGGCTGCTGGGATTGGCTCAGCTGTTCCCAGCACTGGAAACAGCTGATGAAACAGCTGGCGTAATGCCAGTTCATGCCGCTGTGGCCGCAGGTGTGGCTCCTGCTCCAGCTGCTCTCTGGGAGGTATGTTAGCCCCTTTGGGGGCTTGCTTTCAGGGTCTGGGGTCTGTAAGCTCCCCTTGAGAGCCTGTGGGGGCACCTTGCCACCACACACAGTAACAAAGACACCATAGGGACATGTGGCCCATGTTGGCACATCCAAAAGGAAGTACTAAATGATGGCGCAGTAACAGCCCATAGTGCACCGTGCTGGTAGTGCAGTTATTTTTAAACCCTATGTTGCCATAGCAATCTGCTATAATGAGGGAGTGCATTGCTACAGCAATGTAGCTGCAGCATCATGGTTTGTGCCTACTGATGTTACATAGCCATAGTGCGTTGCTATGCTGATATAGTATCACATGTAGATGCCCCAGGGTGTCCAGATGTTAGGCAGAATTAAAATTAATCTGACATTCTTGACTAAATCTAGTATATTTTTCTAAATTGCTTCATCTCTCCTTCCTCTGCCCCCAAAATGTTTTCCCCAATGTCCCTATTGCCAATTTCTCTTTTCAAATAATATTTTAACTGTCTCAGGTTAGGAAAAGTACCACTTTGGTACCAGCAAAGTAAGCAATGTTTACAGTTAGTTAATATTTACTCTCTTTCTTAGAGTGAAGGACAATGCCAAGGACATTATATCTAATAGAAATAAACCGTACACGCATATATTTCAATAACAGATTTTCATGGTTAAATGTTTTTCACCCATTAAAATAGCTATTTACATAATATTACCAGTTCCTAAATGAAATAATGAAGTTGAGTCTCTCTGTGAAAGCTCTCCCGCAAAGCAACATCTAAGAGCTAAAATGTATTTCATCACATTTAGTACATGTATTACAATGGCAATACAGTACTGAACTGTTACTTGATGGGGAACTTGGTTGAATTTGCCTTAGGAAACAAGTAAATTATGTTTTCTCTCCTTTCAATGTCAAGTACACAGTAATGCACAGAACAAAACTACCATGCTATTCCCAAAATTGGTACTCTTTTCTCAGGGTGCAGCTAAGGACTGAATGTCTACTTATATTTTCTTTCTCCTTCAGGGTTCATTGTTTAGGTGTTTGAGGGAAACCTGCATTGTACCATACTGATGATGAGAAGAGTCATGTCTTAATGCCACACTGGCAACACCTTATGCATAAGTTATTTTGCAAAAAAAAGACTATATTTAGTAAGAATGGCATTAGTTTTAGAAAAACAATATTTATTTAGACACTGCAAGCAGCAGGAAAACTTACTGTTTTTCTGTCAGAATCTATATATTTGGTAAATGCTAACTTTTATGTTAATATTAAAACCACATTACAATAAAATTGCAGGTGTGATTTTGCACATCAGCAAAAATGATGTCAAAACTGGAAATTTGTCCTGAATACCTTCAGTTATAAGAACATGTCATATTAGAACAGATTTGTAGATCTATGTGCTACAAATATTATATTTTTAATAGTGGGTGGCCCCAGAAGATTAAGAAGAATGAATAAAAATCAACACAGTTGAGAGATACAAGCTGTGTTGGCCCTCATGTATCTATCGAATCTTTCATAAAAATGTCATAGATTTCATAGACATTAGGGCTGGAAGGGAACTCAGAAGATCATCGAGTCCAGATCTCTGCTCCAAATATCCAAATTTCTCATGAAGGCATTCAAAGTAGGTGCTTGAACCACCTCCGGTGGCAGTCTATTCGAGACCTTGGGGACTGGAACACTAAAGAAGTTCTTCCTTATTTCCAGCTTGAAACAGTCTTGGAGGAGTTTATGACCATTCAAACTTGTCATCCCTTGGGGCACTGTGGTGAACAAACATTCCCCCAGATCCTGGTGAGCACCCTTGATAAACTTGCAGGCAGCTATGAGATCACACCCAAGCCTCTGCTTTTCCAAGCTGAAGAGTCCCATAGCTCTCAGCCTCTAACAATAAGTTATGTTTTCCTGACCTCTGATCATGTGCATGGCTCTTCTCTGGATCCTCTCAAACTTCTCCACATCTTTTTTGAATTGTGGAGCCCAAAATTGGATGCAGTACTCCAGCTGCAGCCTCACCAAGGCTGAGTACAATGGGAGAATGAATTTCTGGGATTTGCTTGAGAAGCATCTCTGGATGCAAGCCAGTGTTTTGCTCACTTTACTAGAAGTAGCATCACACTGATGGCTTATGTTTATCTTGTGGTCAACCATGACCCCGAAATCCCTTTCATCCACAGTGCTAGCCAGTGTAGTACTGCTGAGCCTATAATTATGCTGCAGGTTTTTCTCTTCAAGGTGGAGAACTTTGAATTTTTAGAGTTAAACACCATTAGGTTCTCATCTACCCATTTCCTGAGCCTGTCAAGGCCTGCCTGGATCATCCTCCTGTCCTCAGGTATTGATGTTTTACCCCAAAGTTTGGTGTCATCAGTGAACTTGACCAGTCTGCTTCTTCAAAGCCCACATCATTAATGAAGATGTTGAATAATGTAGGTCCAAGGACAGAGCCTTGAGAGACCCCACTGGTAACAGCGCACTGCGACAATTGACTTCCATCAACCACCACCCTCTGGGTCCGACCACGGAGCCAATTCCCCAGCCAGTGGATCATGGTGAACCAGAGGCCACAGTTGGCCAGTTTTGCTAAGACGTGACCATGTGGTACCAGATTGAAGGCTTTTTTGAAGTCAAGATATATGATATCAATCTCCTCTCCCTTGTGCAGGTGATAGGTCACCTGGTCATAAAAGGAAATAAGATTGGTCAAGTAAGACCTACCCGCAACAAACCTATGCTGGCTATCCCTCAGGATGTTGCCATTGGCCAGTCTGTTAAGAATGTTCTCTTTGATAATCTTTTCTAAGACCTTCACTGGGATAGAGGTCAGGCTGATGGGCAAGTAGTTTGCTGGACCCACTTTCCTCCCTTTTTTGAAGATAGGCACCACATTGGCCTTCTTCCAATCTTTGGGCAATTCACCAGAGTGCCAGGAGTTCTAGAAGATCTGTGCTAGGGGCTAAGCTATAATGCTTGCTGCTCCTTGAGTATGCTGGGGTGCAAGCTATCACAGCTGGCTGACCTGAAGATGTCCAGCCTTTCAAGATGTTCCTTCACAAAGGTCATCACTGATGGAGGGTAGGAATCTCCCTCACCCTGGTCTTCCCATCCTGTAATGGGCAGAGGCATCGCTTGGGACTGGTGAAAAACTGACACAAAGTATCCATTTAGCAAGTTGGCTTTTTCCTGAGCATCAGTTGGCACTTGTCCCATCTGGATTAGCAGGGGTCTAATGTTACCTTTGCTTTTCCTTCGGCCCTCTGCATATCTAAAAAATGACTTTTTTTATGTCCTTGATACTTGTAGCTCATTGGAGTTCTGTTGCAGCCTTGGCTTTCCTGGTTCACTCCCTGCACGTCCAGAGTAGTGAAGAATATTCTTTTTTGGAGTTGGATCCAGTCCTCCTTCCTTTGTATTTCTTTCTTTTTAGATATAGGAGGTCTGCTAGCTCCCTGCAGAGCCAAGGGAACTGCTACGTCCTTTTGCTGCCTTTCCTCTAAGGCAGAATAGACTTAGCTTGTTTACCCAGGATCGCTCCCTTAAGGAGCAACCACTTTTCCTGAACTCCCCTCCTTTTTCGTCATGGTCCCTTAGAGCCTCCTGAGCTTGTCAAAGTCAGCTTTTCTGAAGTTGAGGACTTCTGTATTGCTTTTTGACTTGCTAGCTTTATGGCCGATGGTAAAGGTGATCAGCTCATGGTCACCCAGCTTCCCTTTGATCATTAAGTCACTGATTAGGTCATCCCTCATTGCCAGTACCAGGTCAAGAAGTGCTTTACCTCTTGTCAGCCAGTAGATTTCTTGTGTCAGATAGAGATCATCCATGCATGTGAGGAAGCTTTGTGACTGTCTGGATTTGGCCGAGCACTCTTCCCATGAGATGTCTGGGTAGTTGAAGCCTCCCATGACATGCATGCACAAGGAGAATGAGGCCTCAGCCAATTCCCTGGCAAACTCCTGGTCAATCTCTTAATTGTTTTACTGGTGTATATTTTTTCCCCAATATTTCTTAGTATTTACTGTTCCAACCCAGATATTTTAGTTATTGATATAAATGGCCAGTCTTCTTGAATCTTTCTATTTTTGTCTCAAAAATCTTTGGGCATTGAATTTCATGATTTAATTATACACCGTGTGGGAAAAAAAAATATATATCAGTTTTAAATTGATAACTTAATTAGTTTAAATATCCTCAAGTCTAGATCTGAATACGTTTTGTTTTATAATTGAATCTGAAATAGGTAGGCATGGTTAATAGTTGTAAAATTCCATAGAAATTTATATAAATTACTAATTAATCTTTATTTCTTGACATCCTAGAAAAAAATCTTTAGGACCTAGTTCTGCTTTCATATGTATCATTTGAACTGAAATCAAACTGAAATCAAATTTGACATCAATAACTACACTGCTAACATAATCCAGAGGTTTTGTGAATTTCATTAGTTCAAGTAGTCTTCTGGAAGCACCAAAAAAAAATAAATAAATAAAATAAAAGCAATTACTATGTTATGGTTTTTCAGACTATATTGAGGACATTATTTGAACACCCTAAAGGCCTGATTGATAGCTCATTGGTGTCAATGGGGGAGTCCTTTAATTGATTTCAGTGACTTTTGATTCAAATTCCAAATGACTGGCTCCTTTGTGCCACAAAGTGACTTTTGGTGAGTTGTCATGGGTTGGGTCAGCACCTGCCTCTGCCCCACTCTGCAAGCACTCACCAAAACTCCTTTAGTGGCTCTGCCTTGCACTTGGCTGGTGGAGCAAAGGACCAGGGACCTGGAGCCTGGGAAAGAGCCATGACTGACTGCTTGCACACCCCTGTGATGGGTGAGGGTACCATGGACAAGGGCGTACAGGGAGCAGATGGCAGCTATGCCACAGGCCCCAGTCCTGTGCTGAAACCATCTCATGATCCCAGGGTTTCCATGGAGACCAGCTAGGACCCACATGGGCAAGGTGCATGGCTGGGTGAATGGTTTGGGGTCATGAGTGGGAAGAGAACTGCATCTGGAGCTGGAATTTTGGGGTGGTGACAATGCGAGGCTAGGGCCTGGGGTGGAACCAGCACAATCCGCTCCCCATATGCCCCTGCATGAGGAAATTGTTGCCATTGCAGGGCTGTGTGGGCAGTGGATCATGGCTCTGCTCCAGTCCTGACTCTAGCTCCAGCTCTGGCCCAGCCCCAGCCCTGATCCATCACCACCCCAGGATCCCCACCATGATCCCAGCCTCAGCCACCCAGCCCACTCCAGAACACCACTCTTTGTCTGCCTTAGGCCTCATCCCATTCACCTGGACATGCACTCTGCTTGAGTGGGTCCTGCCCCAGCAGTAGGTGTGGGCTGGATGGGCTGGGGTGCCTAGGTAGTGGAGCAAGGTCCAGCATCAGCAACTGGAAGTAACCATTGCTGGGGCTGCTGGGAAAAGGAGACCAGCCACCACCCCACCCCAGCCCTGCTGCACACCTGAGGGGACTGGCTATGTGTGTCATGGCCTGGGTAGCCCTCTGTGCCTGGGATGGGTAGGACCAAGGGACTCATTATGGGCCAGACATAATCCCTCTGTGGGCTGGATTTAGTCCACTGGCTGTATTTTGCCTACCCATTCTACCACCTCTCTGTGTAGCCTATTTAGTGCTATACTACTCTCCTAATATTCAAACTAATCTTCCTTTTCTGCAACTTGAGATTATTGCTTCTTGTTCTGTGATGTTCTATTGCTGAGAACAGTGTGGTTCCATTCTCTTTGTAACCACCCTTCGGGTAGTTGAAGGCTTCTATGTAGGCTTCCCTTCTGAATAAATAAGCCCATTTTCTTCAGCTTCTTTTTATGAGCGGAGCTCTCCTCTTTTGGGCCAATCCTCCATTATATACCGTACACATTTGTATATTTTTTAGAGACTTTATAAAATGGATTTCTTCTGAACAGATTGTACCAGCTGTAATGATTATACAGTGAGTTATTGGAACAATTATAACAATGATGGCTTGAGTTGATTATGAGCTGATTGATTTTGTATTGACACTGATGATGCTATCTTCAGATATCTTTACAATTCATACAGCCTTTCCTTATAGCTAGAGCCCCTGGGCCAGTGGGGGACCCCAAAGATCTGGTGAGGGAGCAGGGACAGGAAGAAAGCATGGGAACCCTCCTGCTGCCTTTGCTGTCCCCAGTTGTTCTGGGTGAGGGGTAAGCTCTACAGTAATGTCTGCCATGATCCTCTGCAACCCAAAGGAAGCAGCTGCACAGGGTTCCAGCCTTAGCAGAAGACCATGGTAGGGGTGGGCAGATTCCTTCTTCTAGTACCTGCTCCTAAGCCAATGGGAAATGCCTGGAAAACACTTGGGGGAAGAGTGTGTCAGAGTGCAGGTCCAGGAAGAGAGAAGAGAGATTGCATCCTGTATGCCAATAGTCACACATTCTTCCATGCCATATGTACACATGAGAAAATACAATGTTTGGGAACAGGGATCACTTTTATATCCTAAATAATTGTGAGACTACCAAAAATTGAGCCCAGCATCAAGGAACTTCCCTGATACCACCCCCTGATGCTACACTTCCTACAGCACCCTCTCAACTTGCTAGGTCACATGCACATGAAGCCTTGGACTACAATCTTTGCCTAGGATTTTATCATTGCTGAAGGGCTCCATCTCACCCAGTGAGTTTTTACCTACACACTGGGGAGCCCTGAATGACACATGGGCTATCAGCTCCCCCTCCCTGAAACACGTGAAGTTTAACATTGGGAGTTGCATGACTGGCTGCTTGGCACATGGCCTTAAACTTCTTGGGCAAAGGTAGCCCAGAGATTCTTCATCATGCATTCAATTAAAAATGCCTTACAAACTATGACAAAGTTGTTCCAAATTAAATGAAGCTTCTTTGTGGCTGGCTTCCTATTTTGTGGAGTGATACATTGGACATTGAACTCATGGCATATTACCACTGTTAACTTAATAAATGTAATATCTATCAGTGGAAGGGTACTATAGGACAGTGGATCAAGACTGTGAAAAAAATGGGTTTGCACTGGTCAAGACAGGCTGCAAGGATGTAAGATTCTGAAAACTTCTGTCAACTGATAACAGGATGGTAACATCTGCATTTCTACACTGCTTACATAAGAATCTTTTGAAAGGCATATGTATCTGTTGTAAGATATGTGGTGATTGGAGAACAAAGGAACCTGCCCAGCAAGTGTAGGAGATTGTACATAGTTTCATAGTTTCATAGTAACTAGGGTCAGAAGGGGCCTAGAGCAGGCCATCTAGTCTGACCCCCCGCCAATGGCAGAAACGAGTGCTGGGGTCACAGGACCCC
>JAGPOW010001543.1:58111991-58132565 GCA_030014935.1 Caiman crocodilus | reverse complement strand
CCTAGTCGCCAGGCGAAGCTCTACTCCCACCTTGGCCTTCCTAACAGCCTTCCTACACGCCCGAGCACAAGAAGAGTACTCTTCTTTGGAGGCTGCTCCGTTCTTCCAAAGATAGTAAGCTTCCCGCTTTGCCCTCAGGGTCCCCTTAATATTCCTATTAAGCCACGGGGGCTTCCAGGCACCTTTGCCTATCTTGTATCAGGTGGGAACGGTCGCCCCTTGGGCCCGTAGGATCGTCTCCTTAAGGAGCGTCCACCCTTCGTGAACGCCCATGTCCTCAACCCTACAGTCCCTCAGTGCCTCATCAACTAGCCTCCTGAGCTCTCCGAATAGTGGCAAATCACATAGTTGGTGATTTGCCACTATTATGGAAAAAAATGTAAAAAAACCTGTAGAAAGGACTTCACAATGTTGTCCTTTTATATCAAGACAAGAACCAGAACCAGACTGCACTTTGGAGAGACATGCCAGTGACCCCACTCCTAACATCAAGCAGCTGAACCCCCATTCAACTGGCCATTGATCAAGGACAGCATGATCTGGTGGTATATGAATGAATGAGAGTGTGTGTGTGTGTGTGTGTGTGTGTGTGTGTGTGTGTGTGTGTGTGTGTGTCTTTTAAAAGAAATCCAAGACTTAGTGCCTTTTGTTGCATTACACCTTCTCCCTCCCTGGGACTCCCCCAGTTTCTTCCACCCTGCCTCCATCTCACCCTTTGGGCATAACTTACTTGTGGCTTCCCATGCTGTCTGTGCCACAGGGGCAGTCAGGGAAGTGTTAACCTGCCTGCCCAGCTATGCTATTGCTGGGTTTCTGTTCTTCTGGTCCAGAGAGCAGCAGCAACAGCAGCAGCCTGTACTTTGGGACAGACAGAGTGGGCAGCCACAAGTAAGTGGGGGAGAAGGGAGCAGTGATCTGGGATCAGAGGTGCTAAGGGGGAGGAAGTAGACTCAATCTGGGCCAGTGGGGAAATGTGTGTGTGAGGTGTTTACTTTAAAGTGTATCCTAGTATGGCTGCACCTTAACATAACATGAACTTTTTGTGTGGATCAGTCATAATCCTACCCTGGAGTGGCATAACTTTAAGTTGCCTAATGAATGCTTAAAAACAGTTTCAGGTGTTAATGTTTGGACAATCCAGGGGTTAAGAGCTCCAAGAGATGCCTAGAATTACTGTGTAACAAGGCCCTTATAATTCATGAATGCTGCATGCCCCTGGTGGTAACAGGGGCATGGCAGCAGCAGGAGTACGGTGGCAGTGAGTGGGGAACCTCCAGAGACACCACTGGTGCTTTCAGTGGTAGGGGTTGGCAGTGTTGGCAGTAGCCAGCAGGAATCTGACACCAACAGTGCCGGCAGTGCCTTTTTGTAGGGGATGCACAGCCACGCTCAGGGAATGTATTTGCAACCATGTGCACCCCCTACGTGTCCCCCCTCCCCACTTATAATCAAGCAATACCCCACAGCATTTTCAAATAAAGAACACTGATGTTTACAATTGTTACAATGGGCAGCTGGGCCAATTAATATTTAATGTTTTACAGAAGATACCAACTGATTCTTAAAACACACAATACTGGACTTAAATCCCAGTGGTATAATTATTGGTAGAGTAAATTTCATTTATAGGATATGTATCACAGATTTATTATCTTTATATTGTTCTGCTAACTTGTCCATAAGATCCACTGACATAGGATGAATCAATATGCTGCTTATATTTCAGTTCTCAGTATTTTCTAATTCCAATATGAGATTCTCTCTCTCTCTCTCTCTCTATCTATACATACCTGCATACATATATATTAGGCCTGCACAAAGCAGCTAGTATTTGTTTTGGAATCAGATTCAGCTGACTCAGGGGACAGTGTTTAAATTTAGTGATTTGAATCACTGTCCCAAGTCAATTCAGCCAAATTGGATTTGGAGATTTGGCTTCTGCTGAATGTCCAAATCATGCAGGCCCATCCCCCACCCACTCTCCCAGCCCCACCAATGGCTGCTGGGTCCACCCCAGCTCCTGGCCCTTAGGAAAACAAAAGTTCTAACTCACCAGATGCTCCCGGGCATGGGGGAGGGTGGGAGCAATCCTCACTGCCCCCCACTACCCCACAGTGTGGCTCCCCAAACTCCCACCGTCCCAGACTGACTCATGTCTTCCCCATCTGCCCCAGCTCCCAGCCTTTAAGAAAAAAATAAACAAAAAACCCACCAGACTCAGTGGTTTCTGCCCAACAGAAGGTGATCCACACTGCCCGCCACTGCCCTGAGCTACATGGAGGCTGTTTCACAAGCCCCCTAAAGCCCCGAGGCCACTGCAGGAGATGACAAGTCCTGGGGTGTTTTGTTTTGTTTTTTTCTTAAAAGGCAGGAGCTGGGGCCAGTGGGTCAGCCATGGAGGGTGGGGGCTGGGGAAGTGGACGGTGCTCAAGGGAGCTGGGGGGAATAGGCAGAGGGTGGAGCCTGGTGGGGGTTCCCCCATGGTCCACCCCATCCCCCAGCCTCTCCTTCTCTGCCCCCTACTTCCCAGCTCTGAGTCTGGCCCCATCTCCTTGTTGCAGTGGGAGAGGATTCCCTAATGGTCCTCTTCCTCCTCCTCCAGCCTCTCCTCCCCCACCCAATCCTTGACAGCTCTGAGTCTGGCTCCAGCTCCCTGCTGCAGTGGGCAGGGACTGCCAAACCATTGAAGCTCTTCAAATCTTTTCTGAATTGACTCAGAGAGCTTTGAATTCATTTGGACCTTTTTACTGGTCCCCTGATTCCATTCAGATTTGGAAATTCAGACATTGAATTGGGCTGAATCGCCTCTGAATTGAATCAGCACCCAAAGCTTTGCATAGCCCTAATATATATAGATATATAGCCCTAATATATAAAGATATATAGATATAGGTATATAGATATAGATATATCTACATATAGACACTTTAACACAATATTTTCTAATTAAATATGGTTTCTTTCCCTTATTTTTCCAAGCCATATGCTTGTCAGGATACCAGACTTACCGTATCAAAAACATGATAGGCACTAACTGGTTCAGTGTTGTTTCAATTAATTGAATACAAAAATAAAAAGTTTTTTTTTTCCATTAAACACACCATTAGCATAATTGTTTTTGCATTGTTTAGTTCACTGAAATTTGGCTGAATATCTTATATATATATTCTGTTAGTCTGTGTTTGTTCTGCTGAATGTGCTATCTATCTATCTATCTACTTATCTATCTAGAGAAAAAGCAATAGCACATTCAGCAGAACAAACACTAGCAGATCAGACTAACAGAATATATGTATAACATATTTAGCCAAATTTACAATCAACTAAACAATGCAAAAACAATTATTCCAATAATGTATTTAATGAAAAACAAATGTTTAATTTTTGGATTCAACCAACTGATCTCTAATACTGAGCCAGCTAATATCTACTATACCCTTGATTCAGTAGCACTGGTATCCTGAAAAGATGGCCTGAAAAATTAAGGGAAAGGAAACATGTTCAATTATAAAATATTTTGTTAAAAAAGAAGTCATAGAAAAGGATTAATTTCATGTTGGACAACTATAAAAAATAATCACTTTTATGTTATTGGTTCATTTAATTTTGACTTTTATTTAAAAAATTATTAAAATAATATTTTCTTAATTTAAAATTATATAGATATTGCATTTTAACATTAATAAATAAAAAACACTTTCCATATCCCAATCAACATTTTCTGAAACTTCTCTTTGAAAATTCTCTTCTTTCAAATATTGAAATGTTCAAAATTTCACTTTTGCATTCAGATTATGAACAAATAACTTCTGCAATTTGAAACTGGAATATTCCAACAAAAAGTTCAGTTTCCTTCCAGCCCTAACCTCCCAAATACTTTGTACATTTACCTTCTATTGAACTCCAGTAATTTCAAGGACAGAAGTTGTCATTCAGTTTGAATAATGTACTTTATTTTTAATTATTATCACCTAATGTTCTAGATGATACATAAATATAGACAACAGTGAAAACTGGAGAGGATGTGACAAAGGCAACCAGCTTTTTATATAAAAAAAACAACAACAAAACAAGGCTTAACTCAAGTTCTTTTATGTCAGGGGCCTGAACAGGAATCCCAGCCTGGACTAGTTATTTAATTGACCAAACCTGTCTAGGAGTTCTGCCTGGCAGCCTTTCCCACCCCAGTTAATGATTCTAGGTGGCTACTGTTAGGGCATCTTGATTGACTATTGAGGAGAGCAGCCCTCAACAGTATTTAGCTCCATCTGGGACAAATGGTTTCCAACAGAAGTTGGAAATCATATTGAAGATGGCTTACAACAGAAGCTGATCACTGGTGCAGCATTTGCTGACCTATATGCTGCATATGGTACTGTCCAACACTGCATCATATCATGATCCACAAAATGTACCTTATGACTGATGGCTTAAATCTAAGCCAGACCATCCATAGCCTGTTGGAGAACTAAATGGCCAGAAAAGTTTATGGTGGTTCCAAAAGAATGGCTTACTACAAAGCATTGTGCTTGCCCTACTTCTATTCAACATCTACATTAATGATCAGCCATTTCCAGCTAAATGTCATCATTTCATCTATGCTGACAATCTCTGTGTTACCAAACAGAAGAACTTTGAGGACACAGAGAAGATCCTGGAGAGGGAACTGAACAGATTTCAGCTTATTACCTAAATAATTATCACAAAGCCAACACAGATCTGCCCAGATCTGTGCTTTCCATCTGAGAAACTGGGATGTGGAACAACATCTGAAAGTCATCTGGGGTGACCAGTCTCAAACATCAGAAATACCCAGTCTACTTAGGGATAACACTGGACCATATACTTTGGTAGAAAAAGCACATATTAAACACCAAAGCTAAGGTCAATACATGAAACAATATTCAATGTAAACTTGCAAATTCCAAGTGGGGATCACATCCTTCCATCCGGCACACTACTTACTGCCTTAGCACTTTGTCCCACTGTGACTGAATATGCCTTCACCACCTGGAGGTGCTCAAATCACAGTAAACATATTGACACTGCCCTAGATGATACGTGAAGAATTATAAAAGGCCACCTAAAACCCACCCCTGTTTCCCAGCTATATGTATTATCTCACAAAGCAACTCCTTAAATCAGGAGGAAAGTAGCAGGCAACATTGACCTGCAGGTACGCAAGTCAGACAACTAGCACTCATTATGTAGACAAATATGGATACCATCGTTTCTCATAAAGAAATAGCTTTTTGTCTTCTACCACACCATTGATCTGTGCAGAATATTGGGAACAGAGCATATAGAATGGTTGAATTGGAGACATGACAAAGAAGACGACCTGTGGCAGAAGTCTGCAAGCCAGCCAACAATTCTGAAAGTCATCTGAAAGTCTGTTTTGGTAAGTCCTTCTGATCCCATACTCCTTTTAAAAAAAGGAGGGTTTTTTTGATGATCACATACTGCTTTTAAAAAATTGAGGATTTTTTAAAAAAATACTCCTTTTAGCTCCTCACCCTGATTAGTTATATTCCTGGACTCTGCCTTTTTAAATATGTGGCCACTAGATTGATATGTGGGCAGCAGGATAGGCCTTATGAGGAGCAGCATCTGAGGGACCTGAACCTGTTCAGCCTCAGTAAACAGAGGCTGAGGGGGAACCTGGTGGCAGCCTATAAACTGCTGAGGGGAGTTACTGGACAGCAGGTTTAGGTTGGACATTAGGAAACACTACATCACAGTTAGGGTGGCTAGGACGTGGAACCAGCTTCTTAGGGAAGTTGTTCTTGCTCCTACCTTGGGCATCTTTAAGAGTAAATTAAATAGGTACTTGGCTGGGGTCCTGTGACCCTGGCACTCGTTGCCATTGCACTCGTAGCCATTGGCGGGGGGTCAGACTAGATGGCCTGCTCTAGGCCCCTTCTGACCCTAGATACTATGATACTATGACTATTTCTTCTGGAGCTGGTAACTTGGTCTTTGACTCAGCTTATCCTGACTTTAGTAGTGACTTCTGAATCATGAACCCTGACTTGGCCTGTGTTTTGGACTCTGCCCCTGGGTTTTCATCTGGATCTGGTAATTTATCCACCTATACACATGCAGTGAGGCTACTCTGGTACTCTGTAATTAGAGTACATCATAGAAGACTCAATTAGTTGAGTCTTCTGGAGCATGGTAATTATCATGCTCCAGCAGACTCCAGTGTCTCATGTATCACAGCCTCCCAGAACTGAAAACTAGTGGTGGGACACTTTAACTAAAGCTCATTCAACAAACTTTAATTAAAATGCTCCTGTCACCATTTTTCAGCATGGGGAAGGTGATGCACAAGACACACCAGGTGCTTTAATTAAAGTGGCCTTTGGAGCTGCTGTAATTAAGGTCTCCCTCAGATACACACGTCCAGAGCACATGCCCTTAGATTCTAACTCCCACATTTACCTGGCAGCCTAGCCACTGGCAGTGGAATGTCTTCTGTATCTGTAGATGCTACATCCTCTGGAATTAAGCCTTGCATCTGATTGACTTTTCCATGAAGGGTCTTGCCATTTAGAGTGTTATTCTTGTAAGTTAGTAATCCTATAGATACAAAGACAGTTGCAGGCACCCACTGAGACCTGGTTGCACAGCTTTGGATGTACATTGGATTACTTGGTTTAAAGGTCCACAAAGGTAAACTATCCTGTTTCATACAGAACTCAATTTCTTGATTTACTGGTGGCTTATCTGCTAGTCCTGGGTAGAGCCAATCCAAACAACTCTTCAGTCAGTGATTCATCAGCAAGGATCCTGGTTTTCTCTGATTTAAAAAAAAAATCCTCAATTTTCAGTTAAAAAAGTAACCCCATATACACATTTTTTTATTATTTAAATGAAACACCATTAATATATAGATACTTATATAATGCTGTTTCATTTTAATTATGGGAAAATGTGGATTTGGGATTACTTTTTAAGTAAAAATGGTTTGTTTGTTTTTAAATTGGAGAAAATCAGGACCCCTGTTCATCAGTAATGCAACAGGACTTTGGCCTGTAGCTATGCGTGGAGTTACATGCTGCTGTAGTAAGAAATCAGGGACATGTACATTCCAATCATTCTCAACGATATGCTGCAATGCACCATTAGTAGTTTGTACTATCTACTTGGCATGGACATTGGATGATGGGTGAAATGGTAAAACTGTGATATTGCAGATAAGATTTCCCTCCATGAACTTGTTATTCTTCAGAAGTGAATTGCTCATCATGAGACATAATGTTAGCTGAAGAACTATATCTTGCAAACAGTTTTTGTAATACTTGGATTATGGTGCATGATGTTGCTGATGCAACTGGAACAACTTCCAGGTACTTGGAGAGAAAGCAATAAAAGTAAAATTTATATGTAGATGGATTGGTCATGACACACTTATCACCTCCCATGGATGTGTAGCAAAACCCCCAGTTTTTCTTTTTCTTTTTTTTTTAATTTTAAAATGCATTCCCTCTCTCCTTACCCAACAATTTCTGACTTTTCTCTCCCTCGCTATTCCCTATAGATAAGTACAAATGAGCTCAAGCTTAGGATAAGCTTTAAACATTTTTATTTTGCTAGCAAATTTTTGGTTTTGGATATCCATTGTTTTATATTGTATAATTATTACGTTTGTATTCATTTTTACTATTGTATATTGTATTTTTATCATTTTTGTATTGATTTCTATTGTTTCAAATGGATATTGTACGGTTTAGGCCTGTGTTTGTAAGTGAACTAAAGTCACGTCAAGTTTCCGTTTTATATGTCAAGCCTCCATCTTGTATCCCCTGCCTGGGCATCCTGTCAACAATATGATTCATTGTATCCCTCCCATGTAAACTGGTTCCCTGATGAATAAGAATGATTGGGAATGATTGAAATACAATGGTAGCAGGCCTCTACAAAAATGGCCTGTAATGACTGGGCCATCACCTTGCATTGATTCATCTAGGAACCACGGACCTCACCCAGGAACAGAGACAAGACCAGCATTTGAAAAATAAAGGATCCTGCAGAACCAGCAATTCTATCATTGTACCCCACCATTACAGACATCCGAAACTGCACATCCCTGCATGGAGCACACATGCTCAGTACGCTGCAGGCTGATCCTTGCTTGGCATGCTTCCTGTCACTAGGGTCACACACTGTCTTCCCCTATAAAAAGGGATAGTGAAGACAGACCCAGTGGGAACACCATTTCCATCTGGACCAGAACAGCTTCATATCGCCTATCCACCCCAGAGGCCCTGTCAGCAACCCCCTCTGGACAACACTGAGTTGAAGGAGACCCTGTCTGGCCATTGAGGATCAACTTCCAGCCTGGGATAGGTAGATATTACCTGCACACTTCCTCCTACAATTTTGATTCTCTCTCTCCACCCCCCCTCATGGACTTCAGTGGACTTCAGCCCCTGCACCAAGCCTCTTTAACCCCTGCTGCCATTGTGTGTGCATGCATGTGTGTATGTGGGTGCAAGGGAATGAATTTAACATTGTGTCACCATCTCCCCTGTTCAATAAAACTACTGTCATTTGCAACCCCGAGCTGGGTCATGTTTTACTGAATCCCAGTCCCTTCCCTATCTTAAATTCCAGCCTCATTCCCTTTCTCTCTCTCTCTCTCTCAGCTTCAGTTCCCATCCTCTCTGCTAGTTTCCCAATTTCCTCCCAATTCCATCTCCCCTTTTTTGCCACCTCTCAGCTTCTCCTTGCTTTCCTGCTGTCCCTGCTTCCTGCTGCTTTTCCTGTGAATTTTTGTTGTCCATCTCTATGTTTTCAGACTTCCCCTGCACCTTCTGTAATCCCCTTCCCTCCCGCAGCTTCCCAGCTCCACTTAGCTGTCTGGCAGTTTTCTCCAGCTTTCAGCACCTACTACAGCACCTACCTACAGCTCCCTGAAGCTTCTCTAGCTTCCCCAGAGCCATCCTCTGGCTTCCCACACCCAGAGCCCCTCTTTAACACCCATACTTTCCCTTAGTCCCATTTTTCCTGCGCCCATATACCTGTTCAGCTCCCCTGTAGCTCTGGCCCCAGTTCCAGATTCTGTGCCAGCATGCTTTCAATAAGCTGAATCTGAGACAACAGTGTGCCCTGGTTACCAAGAAGGTTATTGGCATACTGTGCTGCACTGGTACAAGCAGGGCAAGGAATGTGATTATTTACTTCTATTCAGCACTAATGAGGCCATGTCTGCAGTACTGTGTTCAGTTTCAGCCCCCCCCCCCCCCCCAAAAAAAAAAAAGTATGTGCACGAACTGGGGAGAGCCCAGTAGAGGACAGCTAAAATGGTTAGGGGCCTGGGGCACATGACATATGAGGACAGACTGAAGGAACTGGGCTTATTTAGTCTTCAGAAGACAAGACTGATAGGGCATTTAATACCAGCCTTCCAGTACCTGAAGCAGGGTTCAAAAGAGGGTGAAGCTAAACTGTTCTCGGTGATGGCAGATGACAGAACAAGGCACAATTGTCTCAAGTTGCAGCAAGGGAAATTTAGGTTAGATATTAGGATGACTTTTCTCACTAGGAGGGCAGTAAAACACTGGAACAGGTTACTCAGAGAGGTTGTGGACCCTCTATCCTTGGAGATTATTAAGACCCCACTAGAAAAAGCCTTGGCTGCGATGATGTAGTTGGGCCTGGTCCTGCTTTGAGCGGGGGGTTGGATATTTTACAGTTAGGGTGGCCAAAATCTGGAACCAACTTCTCAGGGAAGTGGTCCTTGCCCCTACCTTGGGCAAATTCAAGAGGAGGTTGGATGATCATCCTGCCTGTGGCAGTGGGTCAGGCTCGATGATCTGTTCAGGTCCCTCCTGACTCTAGCTACTATGACCCTAGCTAGCTACTATGACTCCTGAGGTCCTTTCCAACCCTAATTTTCTATGATTTTAACTTTGCTCTATCTCACCTGTCCCAGGACTTGTGCCAATCCATGGTAGTCAAGTGAACAATATTGTCTACCAAAAGAGGAGGATCAGAATTTGTTTTTAGCATTAGAATTCAGACCCTGGAGTAACAATAAGTTCAAGACTGGGTAACAGCAAATCAGTTCAATGTTAGGCACTGGTTATTGACCTTCTAGGGAGAGGGGTGGTATTGAATTTCACTCTCAGACCCCCTTTCCATGTTGCAGGTATTGCACAATTAATTGCACAATTAACTTAAGACCAGCTTCAAGGGCAAAGTAGCTATCACATGATTAAAAGCTCCAACCAGATATAAAATTAGACCTTGAAAATCTGTACTTACTTTATATCTGGTTGCTATTGAGCTTTAATTTGCATGTGTGAAAGGTTCTCCTCTGCAGTTGGGAGTCCCATCAGCTAACAGGGCTCCCAGCTGCAGGGGTGTACAGTGCCCAACATAAAAATATGGAGGTTTTCTCCAAGACTTGGGGTTGCATGAAACTCTCAGGCTCTCATGGATCTCTTCATCTGGCTGTACTTCACACACAGCCAGGACCTAGAGTCCCGCAGCTGATAGGAGTCTTGGTGTGGGCTGTGCACAGTCCCCAAGACTGGAAACCCCCTTGACTAAGCCGGGGGTCAGGAGTTGAAATGGGTTAAAGGGGTTAAAGCGGCTTCCAGCCATGAGTGCTTTCCTCTTGCTGATGAAGGGGGAGCCCAGGATTGCACTATCAGCTTCCTACTCGGTGGGTGCATTTACACAGGATGTTTACTGCAGTTGCCTAATTAGCTCTACAGTAAAGTTTCAGCATGTAGGCCTAATAATAGGCCATAATGCAGGCCTATTAGGCCACAGGAAACTAAATAACTCTGTCACAGATTAGTACTTGTAAATACAAATACTATCTTATGGCAGAGTTCTTTAGAGATCAACAATGCTGGTGTAGCCATTGTTGCGGCTGGCTAGCCCCAAATTGGAGCAGCTTTGTGCCCCAGCTTGCTTCTTTGTGTATGTTGAACTCAGTCAAAGCAGCCCCAGGCTGGCAGGCTAGCTTCCTGGGCCCCCACCCAGAAAGGGATGCTTTGACTTGGCTCAATGTGCTGTGGTCCCAGGCACATATTCAAATGCAGTGCATGAGACCAATAAATTCCAGTGATATGCACTGGAGTTTATCACTTTGTGCTAATAGCATGTGAAGATGCACCCATTAAGATCTTGTCCTTATCACTAGTTTAGTGTCTTGGAGCCGTTTCTTTGTCCCAGTGAAATCAGACATGTAGCAACAGGAACTGTCAGCTTTATTGTACAAGCAAAAGGCTTAAATGAATATTCTTTAAGACTAACAGCGGGCAGCAAGAGGAGAAGAATACAAGGTAGAATATCCCCCCAACTTGCAGAAAAGCACACACATAACAGTCAAAGCTTATCAATTTAAATTGCAAAGAGAAAGGTGGGAATAGAAACTGAGGCCGAAAAAAAGAAGCAAGTTTCTTTCACACAATGGGGAACATCAGGGAACCTGAGTCTTTTGCTTTCCAATTCAGTGACATAATCACCATACCATCTGGTTCAACACATCATTTTTAGATAGAAAGTTATAGCAACAGTTTCGCTGTGAGCTACAAGGCAGACACTGGAACTAATAACGGAGAGTTAGTTTGGCATTTGTAGTTCTGATTGTTATAGGATGTACTATAGAACTTTCTAATAGTACAGTATACAACTCATCTCTGCCAGACACAAAATCACAGTGCAACTTCAGCCACTAAGCTTATGCTATTATATTAGCAGGAGAGAAACAGTGGCTGTGATTTTTGATTTTCCTAAGGTGAAGCTGAGAATATATTAGGGATAAGGTTTTGATGGATATAGATCCAATACAGGTTTACCTCAGTTCTAACAAATACTTCTGGAAAAAGTTCTCAACATAATACATAATTTTCACAATTGAATCATTTCCAAATGACTGTGGTGTTTGCAAGAAGTTCCAGCTTGACAGTACTGAAAACTGAAGATCATTTTTCACATGGAACAGGTATATATTCTTACTACTATGATGGCCAGTAAATGTTATATTATTTGAATGACAATTGCAACAGTAGTTTTTTGTGACGTGGATACCTGCCTACTAAAAACAGAAATAAGACTTCCCAATATTCCACCAAGACCTCTGTAAAAAACAAAAAAACCCCAGAAGTGAACTGTCAGATAATATATTCACTCTGATTTAATCCAAATTAAATCCAGTGACCCAGATGGAAATAAACTACTGCTTAGGCAAATATGAGCAGGTGAGACAGATTCCCTCTCTTCTGAACTGTCACACTAGATGTGTAAATGTTGGCTCCCTGTCTTTTGGGAAAGAAAATACTTATTTGTTTTGGTTTGCTTTTGGTACGGTGAGAAAGGATAATGGATCAGATACTTATTTTGGAGGTTGGCGCAGTTGGCTGGAAGCTTAAGTCCTTGCTACATATTGCACTTAGCACATGCTAATTTTAATGAGTGTTAAAATTAGCACATGCTTTGAGCAGTGCAGGTTATGGATTAATATCTGTCCACCCCCTACTTTATGCTTCTCTGACCTGCCTGTGGAGGGATGACAAGCAGGGGTGGGGATAAAAAGCAAAGTTGACTCTGTGCCTTTAACTGGGTAAACGTTGTTCTCCCTGAATGTTGAGACTTGTGCAGAGCAGAAGCAAGATCACGACACTCTGTTGTCCTAGCATCTTGGTAGTTTTGAATTACTTGCTTTTCTGATATGCTTGAAGAGAGCAGTATCTTTGTTCAGAGGAACGCAGGTACTGTTATTCATTTATGACTCTTGGATGAGGGCCACATCTTTACTGTGCCCTTCCACACCTTCAGAGCTAGCTTTGTCTGACCTGATAGACTTAGATATGCAAGCGCTCAAGCAACTGGAGACATTTTAGAAGTTTAGAATAATTTTCAATTTTCTAGTTGAAGTGACATATCCCTATATTACCGTAGTAGGGTCTTTTATATTTCAAAAGTACAAATTCATGTATGAGTGTAAAATATGGTATACCATAGTTAAGAATGTGTCACATTTAATTTCTTCAGCATCACTCCAGTTCTTCTGTTGGTTCATTCAATTTTGAGCTCAACTCTGATGAAATATCAGTAAGAGAAAATGTGAGTCATTTTCCTTACTATGAACTATTTCTACAGCAACTCTTCTTTTCAGCTGAAAACAAATAAATCAGCTGGTTGTCATAGAGAAAAAAGTACAGAAGCTTACATTACTAGTACTTTGTAATACCCTGGGGTGACAAGAAGAGGCACCAGGGACTCCAAATCCTAGCCAGTAGGATGTTTGCAACAAAATATTACAGATATACTTGTCATGAGTTCACAAAATGGTTCTCTCAGCTGAAATCAAGTAACAGATCAGTGCAGCACCAAGAGGGCAAATACATCTAGTCACAGGTAGATCCAGGATTGCAGCAACAGGGTTGTGGCCACACTCCCTTCAGCTGTGTGGCAGCCTATAGCAAAGAGGGCTCATTGTACATGTGCTACAAAGTCAAGAGGCTGTGGCTTCAGCTACCTGCTGTGATCCTGGATACCTGTGATCTCTCAAAGCTCACAGTTATGTCAACACAGCTCCTGCTAGAGATCTGCATGTATTGAGCGCTCTATGAGGGTCTGCCTGGAGTCCTGGTTTTCAATGGCAGTAGGGAAAGGAGGGGATGAGCAGTGGCAGCGTCCAGCCCATGGGGTTAATGATAGCCATTGCTGAGTGTTGCTGCCACTACCAACACTACTGCTGCTGCTTCTCCTCTTCTTTTTCCTGCTGATAAACTGAGGGTGGGGGATAGGAGAAAGTAAGAAAAGCAAACTGCAGCAGGCTTCAGACCTGCTTGAAAGCAGGGAATCTGGGAAGACCAGCTGGTGAGTTTATAGAGCTCACGGCACACACAGATCTCACAGAGGGTGCTGCACTGACAGGCATGGAAACTCTAACAGCAAACTGTACATGTGGTGAACATCCAAAAGGGGTAGGGAGGGTGCAACCACATCATAGATCTAGTACCTAAAATCAACCATTATGCATTTCCATATATGATAAATAATTTCTTCACCTAAGTCCTCCAGTGTGGACTATAATAAAAATACTATGTACTCCTCAGTACCAGAAAATTAACACAAACAAAAAAGAAAAAAAACAACCTTTTTTTAATGCAGAAGCTGCTTCTGGATCCCTGAGGCTGACATCCTATGTACCTTTTCAGTCTGCCAGTTGCATGGGACTCAAGTATATAATAATGTATAACTGAAGTGTTAAAATTGTTTGTCTCTCCCAGCCAGATCTTGATTGTTGGGCTCTTTGTGGGATAGAACTGGACCCAGCTCCAGCAGAGAAACAAGCAGTAGTGGTGTGTACCACTGCAAGTGCCTGAGCCACTAGGTTGCTTACAGAGTTGTGGGGATTAATGTAGCTATAACTCATCCAACTACTGCCAAAACAAAACCCCAGTGGGGCTCTGTACATGGAAGTCAATGGCAGGATCCACTTCTGTTCATACTACCCCCATGTTTTCCTCCAGAAGCACCCTAGTTAGCTGAAATAGATCTGCAGGCTAGATCTGGTTCGCAGGCCCCATGTTTGGCACCCCTGATTTACATAACTATGATAAAAGTAAGACTTTAACAATGACATCAAAATACCATCCAGCCACTCTTTCTAGTGCCTTCTGCCTGCAAAAGAAGCTGACAGTTTGAGTTTTCTATTAATGATACAAGGAAGTTGGGCCTGATTCACTGAAGCGTAATCACATGAGTAGATCCACTGAAGTTTAAAGTTACCAAGTTCTTAATTACTCTCATGTATTGTGGCCAGGGTATGTGGCACTTCACAAGAGCACTTCTGAGTAGTAAATATATATAGCAATGACTAGCCCCCTAAGAAACTTTTCCTTAGGGAATAGAAATCTGAAGTGATAACATTTCTTTATATCATTAAAAAGTAAGGAATGAAATTCATTTTATATAATGATTAATTGAATGGTAAAACATTAGAATATAATAGGAATTATTAGTCATCATCCATTCAATTGCTATTGAAAAATAGAATCATTGAAAACTAGGGTTCAAAGGGAACTCAGGAGGCCATCTAGTCCACCCCCCTGCTCAAAGCAAGACCAGCCCCAACAAAATCATTACACCCAAAGTTTTGAGCCAGACTTTAAAAACCTCCAAGGATGGAGATTCCATCACCTCTCTAGGTAATCCCTTCCAGTGCTTCACTACCCTCCTAGTGAGAAGGTTTTTCTCAATATCCAACCTACACTTCCCTTGCTGCAACTTGTAACCATTGCTCCTTGTTCTGACATCTCCCACCACTGGAAACAGTTTAGCTCCATCCTCCTCGGAACCATTCTTCAGGTAGTTAAATTGTCCCTCAGTCTTCTCTTCTCCACACTAAATAAGTCCCATTCCCTCTGTCTTCCCATAAGTCATGTGCCCCAGCCCACTAACCACTTTTGTTGCCCTCCGCTGGATTATTTCCAACTCTTTCCAACATGTCCGCACCCTCTCGGTACCAAGGGGCCCATAACTGGACACAGTAGTCCAGATGTGGCCTCACTAGTGCTGAATAGAGGGCAATAATTACTTCCCTTAATTTGCTGGCAATGCTCCTACTAATGCAGCCAATGTGACATTGAGCCACTGATCACCAGGCATCCTGGTTTTCTCTGTTTAAAAAGAAAAATCAGACTAGAAAAAAATAACCCAAAATCCACTTTTTTTCCATGATTAAAATGAAACACCACTATATACATATGTATATATTGGTGGTGTTTCATTTTAATCATGGAAAAATGTGGATTTCAGGTTACTTTTTGATCTGAAAATTGGGAACTTTTTTTAAATCACAGAAAACCAGTATCCCTGTTGATCACTACCCACCTGATGATCCAGTCACCTGTCTGTCCATCATAAAGTCCATGCATCCAACCCTTATTCCCTCAACTCACTTGCAAGAGTGTTGTGGGAGACTGTATCTCCCATAGTTTTTTTAATTTAGTTTAATTTTTTTATCTTTTAGAATATATTTTAATATATTGTGTTACTGCCTTAGAGTGAAAAATGGCTCTCCAGAAGTGCAGAAAAAGGTACAAAGAGGACAAGATGACTAGTAAAGAATGGAAATCAAGATTTTGCCTACATTAAATATCTTAAATAGATTTGCTTGAGTTAATCTGGCTCCCTGCACTCTTGATAGTGCAGATCTGGTTAAGGAAGGGAGAGCAAAACTAGAATAGAGCAGGTAAAGGAATTCCACAAATATTCCTTGTCTCTAAGTGATACTAAGCAATTTGTATTCTTTGTGGATTGACTCATTCAGCTTCTTCCATGGCATGAAAATCATTGCTTTTGATAGATACGGAGATTCTTTCAATATTTCTCCACACATAAGGCCTAGATAGGCAGTTTGATATACTACCATAGTACCGTTCGATCAACTGCATTAGCAGGAATTGTGTTTTAAACACTTGCCTAGTGACAGAAGTTTGTAGAAGTTAATGAAACTTAAAAATGTCTTAAAGATGATTCATTCTGGAGTAGATTGTCAAAATTGATAGCTTAATGGTTGGTTTTACAAAATGACTAAAGTTAAACAATTTGACAAGAAAAAATACAGTTTGTATGACTACATTTATTAAGCTTGGCTTTCTTGGTACTAGCTTGAATAACTTAATATAAGGGTAGATTGAAGAACCTTTCTCTCATTCTTTCTGTCTGCCTATCTGCCTGTCTGTCTTAGTAAATCCTATTTTTACTGTATTGCAAACGCCTTAATTTGAATCTCTGTTCTGCTGCCATTTATATCTTTTCCTATCACTGGACCATTTGACAGACAAAGTATATTATATTCTTTTCTATTCTATTATATTCTATTCTATAGGCACATGCTATACTTGGACTTTCTTTGTATCCCAAAAATAATTTAGTTATTTTAACTCCACATTCTTACATGGGATCTTTTTAAAGAGACATAGGCCTCTTTTCCCCATCCATATGTGACTGAATGTGTTTATTTTTCATGATCAACACTAAGATCCTTAACAAGGTGCAAGTGTATCAGTCAACTTACACAAAACTCATTTTAGGATCAGGACTAACAATACACAGTATAATTATGCTCTGTACACTCTTGACACTTTTTAAAAATAAGTATTTAAAAATATTCTTACAATTAATCCCAATCAATGCATGATGTACGAAACAAACAATTTAAAGAAAAATTTAAGTGCTACCTTGTAGCTTCCCACTATCTGAACCTTCACAAAACTTGTCATCTTCATGTAGGGAAGAAGAGATGGGGTGAGAATAGGAGGTTTATAACCTCAGGCCATTTCAGAACAAAAAGGGGACCCCTGTATCACAATTTTGAAGCCTTAGTGATTGTTCCATCAGCCAGATCTCTCCAGTTATTTTGATGAGACTAACTCTTGTGAATTTATCAGGAGGGTTTCAATATTTTGTGTTTTTTGAAAGCCTGTGCTGGCAGGATGAAAACATTTATTTTTTAAGGTATTAGTTAATGTTTAATGTCTACAGAATTGCCAACTTGAGCACCTGTGCACTGCCTACAACTGTGACAGTCTATAGTAGAATAGCTGGGGAGGTGACCTATATTATTAAGGGCTATACAGGTGAAGATGAAGCAGTAGAGAAACTAGGGGTGAAGGAACACCAGCTCCAGGCATCAACTTAGAAGTGGTGTCAAAATTGTCCCTCACCCCACGGTTTGCACTACAGCAACAAGAGCAGCCCTGCAGTTTTTCTCTTGCAGCAGAAACAGCCAGTGCATTGTCACCCAGGGCAAAATCAGGGGCAGGCAGAGTACACAGAAGCAAAGCAACCAGAGACTGTTTTGCAGTTAATGACATGGGTAGAACTCCTGTAGCCCCTACTCTCCTGAAGGGTTTGTTCATGGCAGAAATCCTGCTTACTATCAAAAGCATAAATTGTTTAAACAATAGGAAGTTGGAGCAGACCATAATGAACAGCACTTGTATTCTCTTCTTACAGAAAGAAATAAGGATTTGTAAGAGAATCTTGAGGAAACACATTTACAGCTTCCAGTAAATCATATGGGGACTTGTCCATCTAATTCCTTAAGTCCATTCAGGCTAGGGACGGACATGAAACATAAACTGGTTTAAGTATCAAACACTCATTTAAACCTGTAACAGAACAGGTGTTCAGTGCACATAAACCAGTTTGAAATTGGCTGAAACCAGTTTGAGATAAACCGCCTGAATGTAGTATCAGACTTAAGTGGTTAAACCAGTTTATGCAATGTCTATCCCAGACCCCTTCCTGGTTTAAATTAAACCAGAGTCCCCCAGCATCCTGGATGATTTGCAACTCTGGGTGGGGCTCTGCTCTGTGCTCCAGGTGAGCAGGACTGGCCCTGCCCCTCTTCTCCTTGGCTCGAGCTCTGGCAGACACTGCTGATACAGTGGCATCTTCCTGCCTTTCTCCTGTTCACCTCCCCGCCCTTACCACTCTCTGCTCAAGGTGGAATTCCCTCCTCCCCAACCTCTGGCTTACACAGATACCTCTCAGCATTAGGTATTGTACCAATGTTGACTATGGTCCATGCTGCAGGAGACAGGACAAAAGCAGACAGGACAGTGTTGGCTTAGGGCTTTTTGGATCTAATCAACAGGTAGCTAGTAATGTCTTTCCATTCCTTCCTTTGAAAAAGTTGCTTAAGAAGAGCTTAAGCTAGTAAGAGAAGCTTTTGTTTTCTGTGATGGGCTGAGAAATGCTAACAACTCTTTCCATCCTTAACCAGAGCATCCTGCTAGGGCCTGGTCACCACCACCCCCATCATGAGAAGCCTTATAAAATACATTCTTTATGTATAAAATACATTCTAAAATAATTATTTACTATTAATTCCACCCAGGAATAGCACAAACCAACTGCATATGCTTTCTCAGCCTGACAAAGGGCATTTATACCTGAAAGCTTGCAAAGAATAATTTTTCCAACTACTTGATTTGGTCCAAAAAAAGATATCAGATTTAGACAAAGAAGCTTGTCTGTCTTATAAATTACATGGCATTTTGAGATTGTTTTGAAGAAAGGTAAAGAAAAAATGAGTAAACTAAAATGAAAGCAATATTTGAAATCTCTGGAGTCTTTGTACATAGTGTTAAAATCAAAGAACAGAGATTTTTGTAATTATTTTTTCCTATGGTTATTCTGTCAGAAGTATTTTTGCATAAACCCTAATTAGTTGATCTTGTATCCTGTACCTCTAACTTACAATGGTAAGCCATGGAATCCAGGTCAGACTAATTAGGTTTCTCAGTAGGAATGCTTTTCAAGAATTGTTTTATTTACCTTTATAGATATGTTAGAAACTACTGCATCCTTCACTAACTATTCTTTTATCCATGAAAAAGATCTCCTTGGATTTTAATGAGGTTAAAATAGGCACTAGTTATACTGAATGTACATATAATATATGATGTCTGAAAAAGAAAATGATGTGATAGAGTATCCAGTATTGTAGAAAAGCCATAGACACTTTCTAATCTAAGTTATCCCATATGACTCAGGAATGTCAACCTCCATTCTTATTACCATATTAATTTAGGTTGAGAGAACCTGACTGTTGTCCTTTATGGAACTTTCTGTTTCTTTTTCACTATTTTTTTCCCTGGAGAAATAGCAGAGTAGGCAAGTCCTTCAGCCTTAGGTAACAACTGCATAAGAGAAGACAACTGTAACAGAAAATCCCAACCCTATTTATAATTAGCTTTATGCCCATTCAACTAAGATTATGCTTATTAGTGCCATATGCTCATGAGTACCATATTAATCTAGAAGACAAGGCAGTACATGACATTCTGTAAAGATGAAGATTTAACATTGGAGACAGAAACATAAAGGGACAAAACTAATGAGCTTTGTATTAGCGAATGACTTGGTGGTCAGAGGACTGATAATACTGCATAAAAGATGTTACCTGGAAGGCTCCAGATGATAAATACAAGAATGTAATCAACCACATACTATTGAATGGTACGTGGATAATATCTAAACTGAATCATTCCCACTGAAAAGAAATAACTGAGCAGTGTAGAGAGTTTGTGCTATTCCTGGATGGAATGAAGAGTAAGAATAGGACTGCAAATTAAATATTATCAAGTCATCTTATAGGCATATTTTTGTATATGAGTTTAAAATAACTGCACACATCATGTGATTACATGATCAAGACTGAACTCTAAACTAATTATTTAGAAAAGAAACCATTCCATATTTGTTGCAGTTCCTGGAAGGCCCTGTCACTCAGCAATCTTACCTTGCTTTAAAAAAGAAATGAAGGCAGGAAGAGACACTGTGGTCTGTGAGCTAATAAGACCAGCATGCTGTATTTCAGATACAAAAATCATCCTAATATGATGGATTAGTGGCAAAGCTGCACAAAAATGTGATCTGAGAAAAATGTGGGAACTAGAGGGGCATTGCCTTTCTCTCAGTATAGAGTGGCATGTGACGGCGCCGGGCCGTCCCTAGGGACCCAAGAGGGACCCGGGGGGGCGAAGGAAGGTGCAGGAGACTCACCGGGGACGGGAGAACCGGACGGCG
>JAGPOW010001543.1:58092432-58107227 GCA_030014935.1 Caiman crocodilus | reverse complement strand
GTGCAAGCCACGTTGCAAGCAGTGACCCATGACACCACCTAACAAGCCAAACCCCTCGTAGTGTCCCAAGCCAGCTCTATGCCAAAAAAAGAATGGAACAGGAAATTAGATCCCATAGGTTAAAGCCAGCTATAAAACCCTGCCCGTGCTCACCCTGGGCGGAGCTCTCCCTCTCTCGGTCCACGGACGGAGGCCGTTTGCAGAGGCCGGACATGGGTGTTTTGCTAGAAATCACTCGCTAAGCCATAGTGAGAGGTCACAGCAACACCTGCCACCCCCGGAACCTTCCCCCTCTCTTCGGCGCTCCTGGCACGGCACTATCTATCTGGATACATAGATAGATAGATATAGATATATTCTTCTTTGTTCAACAAGATTATCTAAATCTTCCCTTAAAATAACCTACTTCGCTTCATTTCCACATTAGTTTGGGGGAGCATTACCAGTGTTGTCCACAAATTTCATAAGGACACTTCTAGCTTTAGTCTCAAGATTGTTGATAAAAATGTTACCAGTGGTGATTGTTAAGCACTCCCCAGCCATAGAACTCCTCTTGCAGCATAACTAACCCATGTTGCCTTTTGTCCATTTTCCATATTCTTCCATACCTTTATGTATTTTTTTCTTCAATATCTGTTCTACAATCTGTTTAAGTCAAGCTACAAGTCACTTAGAATACTATTCCTGAGTTGTCCAATTTTGTGAAGGGCTGTGCTAGTAAAGTTATTTTGCGTGTCATTGCCTTCAATATCTTTGGGAGAAAGCTATATGAATCTTCCAAGTTTGTAATAGCAAGCCATCTAAGTTTTGCTTCCACTTCACATATAGTAATTTCTATATTTGTGTTCTTGTTGACATATGACCAGTATTCTCAGCTACCTCTTCATCTCAACTAATGAAAAACTAAGGCAAATATTTATTCAGTGCTTGGGCCATGTCTAGGTTGTTTCTTGTCTCCACCCTTCCTCATCAAATAATAGCCTTATTACTTCCCTTCTGAGTCTCTCCATGCTCTTTTCTTTTATGGCTAATCACTTACTTGTGGTGAGGAGAAGGAGAAAATTAACAATACTTAACCCAGGTCAATTATGTTTCTTCAATCCTTCAGTTCCCAAATTCAATCTACCTGGAGAGCTTGGGGACTGGGAACATGGATGGTTTCTGCTATTTCCAGGAATAGGGAGTGTCAATGCCAAAAAATGTCAATGTATGAGCATTTTTATTCTACAAGGCAAGTTAATATTTTTTTAGAGTTTTCTGTTGAATATGAAAAAGAGCAGCAAGCTATTTTTTGTTGCTAGGTGTTCAATAAAAAAATAGCGAAGGTAAATCTGTGTAGTGGATAATGATACTGTTGGATGTTAAGGGACTCAGTGCATCAGTGGAGCTTCCATTACTGTTCTGACTGTCTCTTTAACAAGAGACAGCTTGTCTGAAAGAATTTAAGCAAAAGATATAAATCTTAGTTCAATTTGTACTGTCAGTCACACAAAGGAATAAGTCCTGAAAAGCTTTCTTTTTCCCCCAAAGGGAAGTTCATTACTGTTTTTAAAGAATGCATTATAGCATTTATCAAAAAATAAGTGTCCTCCACTGTATGTTTACAACTCCTACTGACACAATTTTGCACTTATTCCATGGTATAATCTGGTTCCATATATTTAACAAGAGGGGCACAGTGACAAAGTACATATGTCTATTTTTTCTATAGCCACAGAGAACCCACAGTTGACCAGGCTATAATATAGGTACTTGTTATTTTGGTTATTTGAACTGTGGTCTTACCAATACCTTCTATGATGGTATCCATCTGGGAAGTCAAAGGCAGCCACACAGGATACTCCCCACATTATTCCCTTGTGTGCCACTTGTTTTGGAAAACTGTTTGTGCCATAGGCCATTAGGTTTGGATGGACCTTTACACTTGGTATGTAGGAAGGCTTTGCTTTGTGAGATGTCTATAGTAGAAAGGGTCTACAATATAAATTCAGTCAAAAGGAATGATAGTAACAGAAGAGACCCATGTTTTGCACCATTTAGGAAAGTTTGCAATTGTTATATTTAGCAGCAAAAAATTAATAAGACCATTCCAATATAGACCTTTGAGCCTATGGGTATTTAAGACAATAAAACTACTTCTGGTAAAAAGGTAAGCAAGACTTGGTGTTGTATTGTAGTATGTGAAAGCAAAATATGATGTTTAAAACAAAAAATTCCATGCTAGGAGAAGAAATAAGGAAGAGGAGTAGAATCAGGGCAGGATTTTTTTTGTTTTATAGTTTTGGAGGTTGTTGAGGAAAGTGGGAGGGGGGATTTTGTATTGATTGAACACAGATATAGTAATTTTCCCTCAGTATAACTGGTTTTGTTCCCAGCATTTGTATCATTTACTTACATTTCAAGTTAGCTGAGGCACTGTTTCTTCCTTACTGTGACTATGTACAGCACCTCCCCAAAGTGGCACAGTTTTTTGCTGGGGCTTCCATGTACTACTGTAATACAAATAAAATAATCTAACCCAACACTAAAAAAAGTTTAACAATGTCACTTTTAATTCAACCTTTTTCTATCTGTAGTTTCAACATATACATGTTTGGCATAATACAATCTCTGATTAGTTATGAAAACAAAAGCCTCACCCATTTTAGGTTTTGCTAAACATTGAGGGGATAAAAGGAATTCTAATATAATAAAAACCTTCATCTGTCTGTCTGTCCATAACACTCTGGGCCAACTGTGCATGTGCCATCAAGAAGGTGCACACTGATTGGCTACAAGGGTCTGGAGTGTTACCGACAGAGGAGGCAAGGGAGCTGCTGTGCCACCCCCCACTGCCCAACAATAGCCAGCAGGGAGGGGGAGGTGGCGGGGAGGAATGATGGGAGGAGAAAAAGAAGAGTAGGTTCCAGTGGCAGCAGCTCCCTTGACAATGCCGTGCCCCCCCTGCTGCCACCACCCAGCCCTGACAACAGCTGGCAGAGAGGGATAGGCAGCGAGGAGGGAGGGAAGAGAGGGGGAAGGGAGGCAGGGAGTGGGGAAATGTTAGCTGCCTGCCGCTGGGTGTCAGTGGAGGGTGGGAGAGTGCATGGGGTTGGATGTAGAGCAGTGACACCACAGGGCACTGGGTGCTGGGACTCCATCCCTGCCCATCCTGCTTTTTATCCCTCTCCCCCATCATTCATGATGGGCAATTTATTAGCGTGTGTGTACACATACACACACACACACACACACACACACACACACACACACACATATAAATGCTTGCAAGCAATGAATAATACTATTTTAGGGACTGATTTTCAATGTTTAGGATTAGTTTTCACCAACTTATGCTTAAATGTCATTGGTTACGTTCGTTCAAATGATAAAGAGCAATAACTGCCAAAGACTTAGCGGGCAGCTGTACTAGCAAAAGAGATTAAAGTTTCAGGACTGTGAAAAACATTTTATCAGGTACTAACAGGCACCCATTCAAATAAGGAATGGATAAGAAGTAACAACTGCGTAAGCTATGACGTGGTTCAGGACACTGATTGTTTGATCTACTACATTCTGGTGCTTCTTTTACTGAATATAGTGACTGACTTAAAAAGCCCACAGTATTGCAGATTTGTGATATAACATGGAAATCCAGCCCTGTTAATTCCAGGGGGAGGGGGAAGGGGAAGAGAAGCAGGAGGGAAAAGCAAGGTCTCCAGAGGAATAAGGCTTTTGTGGAACACAAGATCAGAGTTCTTTAATAGCCAGCAGCAATAGTGATCCAGGCCCTGAAACCTGTGACTGTTGAGCAACCAAGAAAAACTGCAGGAAAGGGCAGGGTTTAGTTAGATATAAGCCCAGCCTCTGGCCTGAGGCTGGCCTTCTACAATTGCAGGGTGAGAAGTTTCAGACAGAGCTGGCTGTCAGAAACAAGGAAGAGGTACCTGGTAGGTTGAGGAAACAAGTCAGCTCCTTTGTGTAAGAGTGTGGCAACTGTTATAATCTCTAAGGGGGGTTAGATTTCAGTTCCTACCACATATGTGCTTTGTCTTATAGTCCCCCCCAGCCCCATTTCTATTCTATCCATAGGACCAGAGAATAGCTACAGGGTACATCTGGAGGCCACACAGCAGCATGCCAAGGGGGTGCTCTGCACAGGAATGTTGGGGGTTGAGGTCCAGAAGCCAAGGTCAGATAAACACATTAAAATTAAGGCACGGCAGGAAAGATACAGGAAGTAAGGGAGGCCACAGAGCACAGCAGACTAATCTAATCACAAGGAGGGATCTGTCTCTGGGGTCAGTCCCTTTCCTCTCTAAACCTGCTACATAGGACCACCGCTGATATATACAAATCTAAAATGCAAATTGAAAAAAAGTAATAGAACTATACCTGTTATAAAACACTGAATATAATTAAAACAATAAGAACTAACTGGTTAAAAAAAAAAGGAAGTAAGACATTTTTTACTTGAACTAACAGGACAAAAAATATAACTGAAAATTCCAGTATGACTCAAACACACATGTTCACATACTGAGTAAAACTCAGCCATGTGAAGACAATATGATGAAGTTGCCAAAAGCTCTGCAAAAAGTTGCCAAAAGCTGCACATCTAAGCAGTTACAAAAGTGACTACACAGCATTCTCTCTGAAGCATATGAAAAACACTGCATCATGTTCACAAGTCACATGGATCCACTGCACTAATGATATTGATAATGCTACAAGAAAGATCAAAAATGAATGGATACTTGATGAAGAGGCAGACCTTCATCCAAGATTAAGAGATTTGGTATTTTTCCACATGCTTACTACTGCTGTCAGACTAATTCTCATTATCCCCGTCACTGGGGTTAAGTATACTTGGGGCCAAGTATATCCCCCTCTGACCATAATGAGTCATAGCTATAGCATTTGCCAAAGCCAGAATTAAACTAGTGATGTTGTTGTGGACTCACTTCCATTAACCACTGTCAGGTACACTAGAGACCAAGGATTCAAATGTGGATATGACGGTATGACCCTAAAGATTCTTACCATGTGAATAAGAAGGGTATGGATGGGGAATGCCAGGGCCTGCCCAGACTAGGCCATTCATCCCAGCAGCATAGACAAGCCCCAGTGGTGGCACTCTATTCTCTTTCTGCTCATCTAGGCATTAATATATACCTACATAATATTTTTGGTCATCTAAATGCCACAAATACTACTTACACAACACGTGCATTCTGTTCCTAAGTGCCAAGTCTGGCAGATGTGGGTTACTGTACATGACTACTTATTCATACACATTAAGCATACTCCCTAGTTGGTTTGACCCTGCTTACATCCCTTGTGGATGCATATCAGCTTTAGATGATCAGAAATAGTCAGACAAAACACATGACTGCTAGATGGGACAAAAATGGATGTTTGGGGCAGTGTCCCTCTTTCTCCCACCTCTCTCAGTGGCCTGAGAAGGAGATCCTTTATTCTAGATCCTCCTTTGCCCAGATCAACCACCATGCCACGGGTTAGCCATTATTCAGCCTCTTCTTTGGTGACTCTTTTGAAGTTAAGCCACTAACATAGTCTCTAGAGGAAAAGAAAACAAAAATGATGATAAATTAAAGGCACTTCAGGGAGATGTTTCTGCAACACTGTGAGCAAGCTAGAATCCAAAGTCCACACCTTTCAGGTCGGTAGTCACTGCACTGAGCCATACACTTCTGTAATTGTTTAGCCACAGTGTATAATATTGAAATAATCAGAGATATGCTTACAGACTCGCTGTATAAAACCTGTAATCCACAGTAACTATTGTAAAGATCTGAAATTTCTCTCCTGAACATAAAAAAGCATAACAATGAAGTGAAACTGCTAAAGTAATTATTATATTAAACATAATTACTGTGGCACTATCCATAACAATTTTCAGGAATCTATGATGATACCATTAAACTAACCACTTCTTCATTACAACTGGATTACAAAAGATTCAGGAGGATTTTTTTTTTAAGTATTGCAATAATTACATTATTCATTGCAATACATTCTGTGCAGTCATACCTACCTGTATTCAACTAATGTCACGTAAGTCTGTAACATACAAAAAAAGTTAACGGAACTTAGGCACTTAGACATTTGTGGAAATAAGCACAAATGCTCAAAGATGGCATTTAAAAAAAATCTGGCCTCTCTTTCTATACAAACTAGAAATATAGCCACATGTGGAATATACACCTATATATTCCACAAAATATGCAATATATTTTAAAGTTATATATGAATACTTTCTAAAGCAAACATTTATATGGATGTGGGCATGTCTACACAAGAACCTACTACACAATGGTTGCTTCACATTTATTTAGTACTTGCATAATCAAGTACTAAATAAATAAGGGATGGGCAACATCCAGACCATGGACATGATCTGGTCGGTGAACTCCATTTCCCAGCCAACCCTGCACATGACTGGGACTGGTCTCCATAGAGACCCCAGCCACAGCTGGGGGGGAAAGCTCACGGCTGGGGTTACCATGGAGATCGGACACACTTGAACTGCAGGCATGGAAGGCAAGTCCATGGCAACCCCACCCTTGAGTTTTCCCATGCAGCTGTGGCTGGGGTCGCCATGGAGACTGGCTAGCCATGCAGCCAGGGGATGCTGGGAAATGGATTCTGGCTGTTGGCTGTATCGGTCATTTTGCCCACCCCTGAAATAAATGCTCAGTAATCAGAGTTACTGCACAGTAGGGCTGATGGATGCCTTTTTAGTGACACTACTGCACAGCAGCCCAATAATATTGAGCAGTAGTGTATTAGCACTGTTTATGCTGTGATGAGCTATTGCACAGTATTGTTCAGCTACTGCTCAGTTAGTCTCTCATCTAGACACACCCTATATGTACATGTCTGTCATATAGATATATGTGTGTACATGAAAATATATGGAACTTAGCCAAATTAAGACTATTCCAATTAATCATATCATTCACATTTTTGGCTGCCCATTACCATATGTAAAAGAAACAGGTTCAGTTTAAGACATTGGCAAAGGGCTATGGAGCTTTTCAGTTTTGGTTACAAATCTAGATTTAATTCAAGAAAATTTATCAATGATGTGAAGTTTATCAGCGGTTAGGCTATATGCTAGTGAAAAAAATCCCACCTGACATAACTATCAGCAGCAGTGGCTTGACTCCACCCAAGAAATGCAAAAAGGTATTAGAGCTTACCAGAACAATCAACCTCTACAACTACTACAAATAACAATCCCTACAAAAAGACCCAATAGGATCCATAGAATCTCCACAAGCATGTCCACAGCATCAGGCTGTGGGCTCAAACCTGGGGGCATCAACCTGCCTAGGAGAGCTGCTCATACCAACCTGCTACCTTTGACTGACCATTCACACCAAACAAATCAACGAGAAACCTGTATCTGGGCTCAGATATCTATTTATTTCCTATCACCAAAGTAGATGACCAAGGTCAGTTGACCCGCCACCCCTTCCCATATAAACCCCTGACCCAGAAGAGGAAATGACTGAGCAACAAAGCTCAGCCTGTACTCAGGCTGTTTCATTCCTGCCTTGTGGCTCTACAGGTCTCTCTCTGATTCCTGTATTGTTCTTAAAAGAAGGTGCTGAGCTTATAGAACCATAAAGCTTGTTTATTCAGAGAGCAGTCCTTTGCCTACTGTTCTGCTGTTCCCTCCCACAATCCCCAGACCAATGTAACAACTTATACATAACACGCTTAAAAGGCATCCATGCCTCTCCCTGCTTTACACATAACATATCCCCACTTAATATTAACATTTATTTCAACCCATAGTTAAAGTACATTTTAACAGGTCTCTATTAGTCTTTGTGTTGGCTTTTTGGTTCTAAGTGATCTTCTCAGTTTCTCTATATTCTCAATCCTTATTGGTTCAGGTCTTGTTTGGTTCCTTTGTTCAGATGTCTACTTCTGTGTCATTTTCAATCGACTCTATCATTTCTTGTTGCTTTGATGCTAGCTCTGTTTCCTTTGGTGAATCTCATGATGCTGCTTCTTTTCTTTCTTTTACAAGCTGCAAGTTTCACCTGTTCCTTCTTAGCACCTGTCCTTCTGGTGTTACTATGTTATATGATCTAGGAGCTACTTGATGGGAAACTACTGCTTTTTGTTTTCATGTTTGTCCATCTAAAATATCTACAATATATTAGATATTAGATATATATATATCTATATATATATAGATACAATAAAGTATCTTTATTGTGCAGCTGTGGTAACTCCTTAGAACAACTGTTAAACTACCATTTTTGTTTGAGTTTTTCAAGTTTTTTGTAATGTTTTCACATCTTGCTTTTCATGTTGATAAGCATTAATCACAAGATTCGGCAGCCTTTAAGTTGTGTGTTAAACAGCATTTCAGCTGGGACAGTACATGTTTCATGGGTGTTGCCTTGTAATATAAGAGTAACAGGTAAACATTAGTGTGTGTGTCTATAGGTTTTTTCAACAATTTCTTAACAATTTACACTCAATCTCTATCAGATTATAGGATTATGGGTATTTAGGACTTGAAGTGTTCTGACAGAATCCATACATGTTTGCAAACACTTTAAAGTCAAGACAGTTGAACTGAGGTCTATTGTCTGTTCTCACAATTTGTGGACTCCCATATTTAGCAAAAATTGGTTTGATATCAGTTATGACATGGTTTACTGTTGTGCTTTTGAGCAATGCAATTTCAGGATAGTGAGAATAATTATCCAGCACTAATACATGTTTTTTTTTTTCTCTACATGCATAAATAAGTCGATGATCACTTGATACCACAGAGCTATGGGCTCTTCCATGACCATCATGGGCTCTTTTCTCTGTGCTGCTTTATGCACATTGTACAAGCCTTTACAGCATCTTTTGTCAATATTTATGTTGGAGCAAAATAGAGCACCCTTGCTCTCCTTTTCTATTTTTCAATGCCTAGATGCCCCTCATGTATTCTGTTTCAAATGGTCTTTAACATTGCTGGAACAATAAGTTGTGAGTCTTTGAACAAAATGCCAACCAAAACTGACAGCTCTTCCTTGAACTGAGAGTAGGGGATAGGTACATGTTTTCCAGTCCACCCAGCACAAATATATGTTATCACTTTTAGCAATGTGGTGTCCTGAGCAGTAGCTTCTGCAATTAGCGCCCGTGTTTTATCTGTGACAGGAATCACTCTTTTAATTAGATTAACATGTATATGCCTGAGTCTGGACTTCTGCCATTTTCTGTTGTGTCATATACTCTGGACAACATATCTGTAATAAGTAGATGCTTTCCAGGTGTGTACTGTATGTCTAGATCATACATTTGCAGTTGAAAGAAAAGTCCCTGCACTCTGGGTGGCATGTCTGATAACCCTTACTTTGCTGTAGTTACCAAAGGTTTATGATCAGTTTCATCTATCACAGGCTTCCCATAGATGAATATATAAAATTTCTTACAGCCATAGACCAATACTAAACGTTCTTTCTCAATTTGTGTGCATAGACACTCTAACGTAGAGAGTGCCCTAGATGCATATGCTACTGGTATCCAGCTATCTCCATGTTTTTGAAGCAAAGCTACTTCAATGCCTTCTTTAGAAGCATTGATTGACAATTTAATAGGTCTTTTAGGGTCATAATATTTTAGTACAGGAGCTTTCATTATTTTTTCCTTCAAGTTTTTTAAATTCAGCCTCATGTTCTTGTTCTCATATTCATTGAATGTTCTTTTGTAGGGTCTGATCTAAGGTGTTTGGTCTGCTCTGCTAAGTTAGATAGCTATTTTCCTAAAACATTGATCATTCCCAGGAATCTTTGGACTCCTTCCTTATGTGTAGGGGTGTCATGTTTGCAATGGTTTTAACCCTTGCAGGATTGATTTGCAACCCTTTCTTAGAGAGCTTTTCTCTCAAATACATTATTTCTTTGACCCTGAACTTGCATTTTTGTTTTTTTCAGTTTCAAACCTGCTCTACAAGCTCTTTCTAGTGCCTTCCTTAGCCTAGACTCATGTTCTTCCACTGTATTTCCCCAAACTAAAAAATCACCAATATAAAATGCAGTTCTATCAAGATCTTCAAGAATTTGTTGCACTTTTCTGTGAAATACTTCAGACACGGAACAGTCAGTCCAAAAGGAAGCCTATGAAAGCAATACCTTGCAAAGAGCATATTGAAGATACATAATCTAGTGCTGTTCTTTTCTAGGGGAACTTACCAAACTCCAGAAGAGGAATTCAAAGTTACAAAATATTTAGATTCTGCCACGTTGCCAAAAACCTCTTCCCTGGTGGGAAACTATTTCCTGTTGATGTACCTGTCCATTTGTTTAGGATCCAGACACAATCTCAAGGATCCATCTTTGCTTTTCCTATTATAACCAGTGAATGAACCCAAGCAGTTGTTTGCTCTCCTTTGTCTATTATGTCCATATTAACTACTCTAATTCCTTTTCCAGTTTCTCCCTCAGTACAAAGGGGACATTTTCTCGGAGCATTTATGGTGGGAATATTTAGTTCTTTTGATTCTATCTTGTACTTAGTTGACAGTTTCCCTATGCCCTGAAACACATCCTAAAACTCTTCTTTTATGTTCTTGCTTTCTAATCCCTCAATGACATCCATTGTCTTAATCAAACCTAGAATTTTAAACATTCACAACCTAATAATTGGCACTAGTTTTCCTGGGACTATTACAAACTGAATTTTTACCCTACAGGAAACCCTCCATATTCGTGGGTTCAGAATTCATGGTTTCAAATATTTGTGAATACCGGGACCACTTCTTAAATACAGTTAAAGGAGTTCCTCGGGAGCTCTGCTCTTGCCACTACTGGGCTCCTGCCATTGTCACCATGCTCTCACTGCCATCCTGCTCCCACCATCACCAGAGCAGCCATGCCCCCTCCTCCCCCCATGAATGTATCCCCCCTGAATGGTGAGGGTCACCTGTATTGCCCTTATGTCTAACAAGCAGTGCACAAACATCCTTGGTTGCCATCATGTTCCCATTATATGTTCCAAGTCTCACTTTCTCATTCTCATAGTAAACAGGTTTAGTTTTCATTTTTTGGATAATATATTCATGTATTACATTGACCTGTGCCCCTGTACCTAATTTAAAAGTTACTATTAGCCCATTGGTGTTCAGGGTGATTGTCCAGTCTTCAGAAGAATGAAGTTTTTGCATCATGCCAAATGAAAAAGTCTTCCTTTTCTCATTGCACAGAACAGCACCTGTAGTTTCTTGTGTTGCATCCTGCTTCTTTCTTCAAACTCTTGCACAGTGATTGAATCTTTTGCACTTGTTGCAGTGTTTACCAAATACAGGGCATTGCATTGGTTTTGTGGTAATCCCCACAGCAGACCACTGTTTTATCAAGCAAGTTCCTTTGGCTTCTTACCTGGTTTAATAGTGAAGTCCTCCTTTTTGTATTATTTGTGTGTTGCCATAGGTTTTGAAGTCCTGTAATCCTGTCTAGTTCAGCTTGTTCTGCTTTTTCCTCCAGCATCTGCAGCATTTGTTATATCAGCTGCTTGGCATATTCTAACTGCCTTTTCCAAATTAAGCTCAGGTTCCTCTAACAGGTTTTTTTTTCCTGAGGTTTGTATGCCTTATACCTAATATTATTTGGTCTCTGATCATGGACTCTTTCAGTCTCCAAAGTTGCATATCTGGTTCAGCAGTCAGAGGACTTTGACAAAGTCTTCTATTGTCTTGCATTCTTTGTTCTGTCTCGTGTAAATTAAACCATTGAAAGGTTTCATTTTGTTTGGGTATACAATTTTCATCAAACTTTTTTGTTACTGTGCCATAGCTTTTCTGTTCTGCTTCTGACTGTTGTAGGCTATCATAAAGAGATAGATCTTCTGAGCCTGGTATGTTTTTTAAAAAAGCTACCTTGAGTGAATCTTCATTCTCTGTAGCTCCACTGGTCATTATATATGTAGTGAAGCTCTGCTTAAATTTCTTCCAGTTTTTTGCTGCATTGCTGGACAGATTTAATTTCTTTGGTATTCTGAGAGATTCTCTTTTTCTGTCTTTCTTTGCACCCCACTCCTGGTAGCATGCGTTGTTCTCAAAAGAACAAGGAGTGGCAATGTTCCTGCCACTTCTGGCAAGGCCTTTCTAGTGGCAGTTATCTTCCTTCTGGCTGCCATAATACCATTAGTCCAAAAACTATGGACTGAACATGAATATGGATTTCAGAACTGTGAAGAAGTACCAGCATGGGACGATGGCAGTGGGAAGAAATCAATGAAGCTGGGAGAGAGATGTTTTAGAAGCAGCTGCTCCCTGCATATAAAAGAGCCATGGGAGAGAGCCACATGACAGGAGGGGGTGGAATCTCCTCCAGGGTGAACAGGGAGATGATGACAGAGACAGGGTGAGCTGGGAGGTCAGTCCAGTGAGACAGAGAAGGCTGGATCAAGAAAGGAGGTGAGTGTATCTTGAACAAGGGAAGGATTCCCTGGGAAGAGAAGCAGAGAAGCTGCGAGAAGTGGGGACTTGAGTGGATCTGCTAAAGAAAAAAAAAAAAGACAGTGAGAGAGGAAGGTGATAAAAATGTAAGGAAACCTTATCTTTGATTTTGGATTTTTAGTTGTTGACTATTCCCACTGAAGGCTTGTGGACCAAGCAAGAAAATATAAAAAAAAAAATACTAACTAGAAAGTTAAAGGAGGAAATTTCAAGGCAATCCCTGGCTTAGCTTTGATAGGTAGATGGACTGATCAGAGCATCAATGAAGATAAGAATACTTCAAAGGTGTTTCTGAAAAAAAAGGGTCTTTTTTTTTGTCTTGTAATGGTTAAGAGTGTAGCAGCATTCAAAGGACAAAAAAGAGAGTTACTTACTTGTGATAGAGTGTGGTTTGAGTGTCACACAAAATTCCATACGTCGGTAAAGGAGGCAAAGGAAAGGCAGGACCGCGGATAAAAGGGGTAAGGGGCTGCCCGTAGCCTACCACCTCCCGACTAATAACATCTACAATCATCAAGACGTGGCAGAAAAGAGTCGGAAAAGACACAGGAGGTGAAGGCCAAGATTATCAGAGCTAACTCCCACACAAGGACCAAACAAAACGTACCTCTCCTTCTGTTAACTCCTCTTCAATCTACAGGTGATAAGTACATTTTTCTCTTTTCAAGTGGTCGAATTAATTAACATAATTGTGTTAACTTAATAGCAATCATTCTAAGTTAGGTTGTCTTTTCACTGCTTCTTTATTAAAGCTAATGAAGGGTGCTTGCAGCCTGGAAGCTGGTCCCTTATGTCTTTCAACTATATAAACTGGTCCCATAAAAGTTATCACAACTCACAGATCTTGCCACCACTACTAAGGGTGCAAATAAATTTAGTTAGAGTGGGTTTTGTATCATGGAGAGATTTTTCATTAGCATCCAGAGAGATTACCAGTTAATTTGATTTAGGTTATTAGTGAGGCATTGTCTAGTAACAGTTTGGGTTCAACCAGTATAGAAAAGGAGACCATGGTGGGAAAGACTATCCCAAATGACTTCTAAGCTCTCTCATATGTCTCTTTTCACTCATCATGCTCTGCACCCACACCTAATTGTTCATGTTACTAGGTCTGGTTAAAGCATTCAGAGAAAACACTGTGAGGAAAATGGTACTGAGTTTCTTAGAATACAGGGATTTTTGTTTCAAGAATTGTCAATTCCAGCATCTTTGAGCATGAAATTCATTTTGAAAAGACTATCAGTTTTGTTGATTAAAAGAAAGTGTCTTGATTACAGGGGATTTCATAAAATTGCCCTAAGCTATAAGCTGAAATTCTCACTTCTCTGCCAAATTATATGAAAGGTAACAACTTGTTTTACACTATAGGAGAAACTGTTCTGTAGTGCTATAATTAAAGCTCTTTATCAAATATCTGCAGACAAATGCATAATAAAGGCAAATTATTGTAGAAAAGTGTCTCTTAGTGGTTCAGACCAGCTGCCATGTACCAGTTTGGCTAAATAGTTTTTTTTAAACCTAACTGAGCTTTCTCCGTTGTCTACTGCAACTCATCTTTCAACACATTCCTTTCTTTAATCTGTAAGCATAACTGGAGACCATTTTTGGAAACATACTACAGACAACATGTATTCATAGCTATTCCATTCATTAAGTAGTTGAAACTTCAAAGGAGGATTAAAGATTGATCAAAATCAATTGAACATGGACATCTGAAATACAAATCTTAGTTTTCTTTGAACTATAGCCATATAACTATACTATAGGCATACAAGGTTATATTTATTTAATATAGTGCTAATTAAATATGATGTCTTGGCAGACAACAAACTAAAAATCTCTGCAAAACTTCAGAACAGTGGAATAAAATACTGTGGCTTTTCTAAATGCTGCCAAAATTAACTCTTATCTTTCAAGACAAAATAGAAGTAAGTGGATTTCCATAGATTAATTAGGACTAACCTCTCTAGTAAGGCTGCCAAAATAGAGGCCAGTGAAAACTAGTGGTTTGGGTTTTTTTTTTCATAATAGGCATGCGCATCCTTTAGGAACTAGACCATCTTCTGGGGTTGTCAGAGAAAGAGGGTTTCATATTAAGATTAACGCTAAAAGAGGTTGCTTTTTTTTGAACCCTCAAGTGTCATCATCCTTGATTTAGCCTGAAACCTGAGAGCATGCTGTACCTCGTATACCTTAAATGAAATCAAGACAGAGCTTGAATCTTCAACACAGAGATGGTCTTGCAAATAGGTGATTGAGTAAAAAAATTAAACCTTTTAAGAAAATGAGTTTCAAATAATTTTATATATATATATAT
>JAGPOW010001543.1:58043551-58092332 GCA_030014935.1 Caiman crocodilus | reverse complement strand
AATAATTTTATATATATATATATATATATATATATATATATATATATATAAACCTTTCCTTCACTTTCTCTGCTCTCACTGTTTTGACTCCAGTTAAGTTTACTAGTCAATCCAAATATCTAATGTCAAACATTAATTATGCCTGCAAATCTTAATTAACTAATTAAAATTTCAAAATCTAGTGCCTTTTAAACCATTCTCATTCATTATAAAGGAATAACTTTACCTCCCTTATAGTTCCCTTAAAATGACTCCAGTACCAATACCAATACCACATACTGGTTTTATAGGATTCTTTCAGTGGCAAGTGTCTCCATTTTCCCTACCATTCCAAAGTTTCTTGTTAAGCTGTAATAGCCCTTATTTCAGTGCAGTAGATTCCTTGTTTAAAGTATTACTCTTTTATGAAATACATCATTCTAGTTCAGATATGGATTCCTTGTTCAGATATGGATCTTATAGCTAAATCTAGCGATAGAATTAAAAATATATAATATTTCTTCTAACTATATGAGGTGTTCACTAAATACAAAAAGCAAAGAAATATGCATTGGGAGAAATTAAAGCATATTATTCTTGGCTAGCAATCTCTAAAAAAAAACTTCAAACTGAAATCATTAGATTACTACAGTTTAAATATATAGGAGCTCTAAATATCTTTAAGACCACTACATCATCCCACCGGGGATAGACTGGCTAAGCAGCAATTCTGCAGAAAAGAACCTGTTGTTTAGAGTGGACAATAAAGTGAATATGAGCCAACAGCATGCCATCATTGTGACAGCTAACAGCATACTGGCCTTCATTAGTAGTTATGTTGCCAGCAGACTGGGGGAAAGTTGGTCTCATCAGTGCCCTCTATTCAGAACTGGTGAGATCACATCTGGACAACTGTGTCCAATTTTGGGCCCCCACTACAGAAAGGATAAAATTGGAGACAGTCTAGTGGAGGGCAACAAAAATTTTTTTGGGCAAGTGTACATGACCTATGAGGAGAGGCTGAGGGACCCAGGCCTGGAGAAGAAAGACTAAGGGAGGATTTAATAACCTTCAGGGGAACTCTGTCACTAGGAAGGAATAGTCAACACTGGGAACAGTCAACAACTATAACACTGAAACAGGTTACCCAGAGAGGTTGTGCAATATCCATCTTAGAGGTTTTCAAGATTCAACTAGACAAAGCCTTGGTTGGTACAAGGTGGGTAGGGATGGTTCTGCTTTGATCATGGGTTGGACTAGATTATCTCCTTAGGTCTTTTCCAAACCTAATTTTCTATAAGTCTATGCTTAGATTTCATAGACATTAGGGCTGGAAGGCCCTAATGAATCTTTCCTTGGAAGATCATTGAGTCCAGCCCCCTGCTCCAGGAGCAGGAAGACAGCAGGGATCACAGGATCCCAGCAAGATAAACATACAGATGTCTTTTTAAGGCATTCAGGGTCAGTGCTTGAACCACCTCCAATGACAATCTATTCCAAACCTTGGGGGCTTGGATGATAAAGAAATTCTTCCTTATGTCAAGTCTGAAATGGTCATGGAGGAGTTTGTGACCATTCGACCTTGTCATTCCTTGGGGCACTCTGGTGAACAGATGTTCCCCCAGATCCTGGTAAGCACCCCTAATAAGCTTATAGGTGGCCACCAGATCACCCCCGAGCCTACGCTTTTCCAGGCTGAAGAGTCCCATGGCTCTCAGCCTCTCTTCATAAAGTCTGCTTTCCTGACCTCTGATCATGCATGTGGCTCTCCTCTGCACCGTCTCAAGATTCTCCACATCCTTCTTGAACTGTAGAGCCCAAAACTGCAAGCAGTACTCCAGCTGCAGCTTTACCAAGGCTGAGTACAATGCGAGAATGACGTTCCTGTTATTGCTTGAGAAGCACCTGTGGATGCAAGCAAGAATTTTGCTTGCTTTACTAGCAGCAGTATCACATTGAAGGCTCATGTTAATCTTGTTGTCAATCATGACCCCCACGTCCCTATCATCCATAGTGCTAGCCAGCATAACACTGCTGAGTCTATAAGGATGCTGGGGGTTTTCCTTCCCAAGGTGGAGAACCTTGCATTTTTTGGTGTTATACACCACCAAGTTCTCATCCACTGATTTTCTCAGCCTGCCAAGGTCAGCCTGGACCACCCTCCTGTCCTCAGATGTGGATGCTTTACCCCAGAGTTTGGTGTTGTTGGCAAACTTAGCCAATCCACTTCTGATACCAATGTCCACATCATTAATGAAGATGTTAAATAGTATTGGTCCAAGGACAGAGCCTTGGGAGACCCCAACAGGGCACCACAATGATTGACTTCCACCAACAACCATCCTCTGGCTCCTACCATGGAGCCAATTCCCTAGCCAGTGGATCGTGGTGTGGCCGAGGCTACAGTTAGCCAGTTTTACTAAGAGGTGACTATGGGATACCAGATCAAAGATGTCGCAGGGCACCTTGGCGCCCTGCTCCTGGAGAGGGGAAATTGTCAGGGAAAGAGCCCTGGCAGAAAATAAGGAGCACAGCTGCGGGTTGCCAGGGGCAACCAGAAGGTCAGCTGACCAGAAGGGGCAGGGCCTGGCCCTCATAAAACCTAGGGGCTAAAGCCAGGCTAGCAGTTCCCTGCCAGCAGCCAGACAGAGAGGAGCTCCTGGAGCTAAGATGTGAAAACCGCAGGTACTTCTTAAGCAGAGTAAAGGATGGCAGTTCTAAGAGGTCCGAGTAATGTTGTTATAGCCAGGTGGCTTATGTTTAAGTTATAGCCAAGAGACTTGAGTTTGTGTTTTGCTTTGTTATTACACCGGTGGTTTGGGTGAGGCTATTAGGGGTTGGAGAAGGCCCCACAATGGTGTGGGGGCCCCAGCACCAATGAAGGTGCAGCATATTCATAGGGGACCCACAGTAGTGTGGGGACCCCAGCACCAGTAAGGGTGTGGTGTACAGGGTGCATAGACCCCAGCCCCAGAGAGGGGTGGTTGAGAAGCCCCAGCGTGGGCGTGGTGAGCCCCAGAGAGGGGTCACTACTGAGAAGCCCTAGTGCAGGTGTGGTGAGCCCCTGAGGAAGGGCATAGCATTGTGGTAAATCCTGGAGAAGGGCGTAGCATTGCAGTAAACCCCTGAGAGAGGGGTTGGTAGTGCGGTAAGCCCTGGAGAAAGGGGGTAGCAGTGCGGCAGGCCCAAGAGACAGGTGGCTTGACTGAGAAATTCCACAGTGGGCACAGAGAGCCCCAGGAGAGGGGCAGCATTATAGACAAGGCCCAGTGTCGGCACAGAGAGCCCCAGAAAAGGGGGCAGCATTAAAGAGAGAGCACCAAGAGAGGGGCGGTATTCTTGAGAACACCCAGAGTGGACACGGAGAGCCCCAGGAGGGTGTGGCAGTGCAGGGAAGGCCCCGGAGAGAGGGGCGTGAAGGTAGACCAAGAAACCGAACAACGTCTAGTCCAGCTGCAAGGCTTGGGGCGTGGTATAAGGGATGGTTGGAGCTATGCATGGCCCATAAGGCTAGTGTGCCCGGGAAGCACCCATCATACAGTGAGACCCATGGAGAGTCCGGGAAACCACGGGGATGGAGGTCCCAATGAACTGTGTCCAAGAAGGTATAAGGCAGCATTCCAAACTTAGCTAAACATCAAAGACATGGCGGACAAGAATCGGAGGGTGCCCTTGGACTGTCTTGGCATGAGGAAAGGGGCCTTAAGGAGATCACGGCCCTCCTGGAGGACCCTTGCCCGTGACAAAAGGCTTTTTTAAGAGTCAAGATATACGAAATCAATCTCTTCTCCTTTGTCCAAGTGATAGGTCACCAGGTCATAGAAGGAAATAAAATTGGTCAAGCAAGACCTACACACAACAAACCCATGCTGGCTATCCCTCAGGATGTTGCCATTGACCAGTCTGTTATGAATGGTCTCTTTGATAATCTTTTCTAAGACCTTCCCCAGGTCAGGCTGATGGGCCTATAGTTTGCCAGATCCACTTTTCACCCTTTCTTGAAGATAAGCACCACATTGGCCTTCTTCCAATCTTTGGGCACTTCACCAGAGTGCCAGGAGTTCTCAAAGATCCATGCCAGGGGCTGGGCTATGATGTTCAGCAGCTCCTTGAGTATGCTGGAGTGTAAGCTGCCAGGGCTGGCTGACTTGAAGGTATCCAGCCTCTCAAGGTCTTCATGAGGTCAGCATTGATGGAGAGTCAGGAATCTCCCTCACCAGGGCCTCCCTTTCCCATAATGGGCAGGGGCATCCTATGGGACTAGTGAAAGACTGACACAAAGTACCTATTTAGCAAGTTGGCTTTTTTCTGGGCGTCGGTTGTCATCTGTCCCATCTGGTTTAGCAGGGGTCCAATGTTACCCTTGCTTTTCCTCCAGCTCCCCATATATCTAAAGTAGGACTTTTTATTGTCCTTGATACTTGTAACTAGCTGGAGTTCCGCTGCAGCACTGACTTTCCTGGTTCACTCCCTGCTGGTCTGGACCAGTGCAGAGTATTCCTCCTTGGCAGTAGATCCCATCCTCCATCCTCTGTAGGTCTTTCTTTTTAGATGCAGGAGATCTTTTAGTTCCCTGGAGAGCCAAGGGGGCTGCTGTGCCCTTTTGCTGCCTTTTCTCCAAGATGGGATAGACTTTGCTTGCCCATCCAGGATCATTCCTTTGTGGAGGAACCACTCATTCTGTACTCCCCTTTCCTTTGGGTTCTGGCCCTTTAGGGCCCTGACAAGCCTCCTGAGCTTGTCAAAGTCAGCTTTGCTGTAGTCAAGGACTTCTGTATTGCTGACTGACTTGCCAGCTTTACGGTGGATATTGAAGGTGATCAGGTCTAGGGCACTGTCACCCAGCTTCCCTTTAATCAACAGGTTGCTGATTAGGTTTTCCCCCGTTGCCAGAACCAGGTCAAGCACTGCTTTACCACTCATTGGCCCATTGACTTCTTGCATCAGAAAAAGCTCGCCCATGAACCAGAGAAAGCTTTGCCGAGCTTTGCGCTCGATTTGGCCGAGCGCTCTTCCCACTAGATGTCTGGGTAGTTGAAGTCTCCCATGACAACCATGCCCCAGGAGCGTGCAGTCTCTGCCAATTCCCTGGCAAACTCCTAGTCAAGCTCTTGATCCTGGGTTGGAGGTAATTAGTAGACTCCAACCATTGTGTCTCCTGTGCTGTGTTCCCCATGAACTTTAACCCAGAGGATTTCTAGGCATCCACCCTGGGCACCAATATTAGCTTGCAGGGATGCATAGCTCTCCTTGACATAGAGAGCTACACCCCTACTCCTTTTGTCCACTTGATCCCTTCTTTACAGGGTATAGTCATATATACCTGTGGTCCAGTCATGGGTGGAGTCCCACCTGGTCTCCATTATCCCTATGACATCATAGATTTTTGTGTTAAGCAGGAGAACAAATTCCTCCTGTTTATTCCCCAAGCTCCTGGCATTTATGTACAGGCAGGCAAGTGTCCCTTTGGGGGCCCTTGCCTTGCCCACAGCTCAGTCCAGGGCTGGGGCAAAGTTGGGATCCCTTAAGTGCCTTGGCCTGCTGACTTTGCAAGGGTTACTCAGTGGGCCAGCAGTGGCGGTAGTCCCCCATCCCCCAGCAGGCTCAGTTTAAAGCCTGGTGGAGCAGGTCAGCCAGTCTGGCTGAGAAGAGCCTCCTCCCCAGTGGAGAGAGGTGGAGGCCATCCCTTCCCAGCAGCTTGCTGCCTCTCTCACCAAAGAGTGGACTGTGGTCACTGCCACCCAGCACTGGAGCCATATGGATGCTGGCTATGCCATTGACACTCATAAGACCAGACTGTCCTGCTACAGTAGCTGGTGGCAGTGACAGATGAGTGTGAGGTGTGGGAGCAGGCACAGGAGATATAGGAGCAGGTCTGGCAGGCAGAGGACATCCCCTGGGAGACCACCTAGGAGGAGGCATGGGACCATGCCCAGAAGGAGCACTGTGTATGGTTGGAGGCCAAGGAGCAGGAGCTCATTGAGATCCTCCAGCAGCAGGTGGGCTCCAGGGACATGCAGTGGAGTCCATGGTGTCTCGGCCGGGCAGATCTGACTGAGGGGAACACTGATTAATTAAGCAGACGTCAGGCAAACTAGCGGAGGGAGAGGGTTAACACAGTGTACTGGTTGCAAAGATAACTTTTACTTTTATCTGGCATATGGCTGCTGCTCGGACTTGGCACGCCAGTGATTTGTAGATGGAGTGGAAATCAATTGGGCGTAAATGCATAATAGTTGCAAGAAGTTTTATTACTTACGTTGCCTGGGTGTTGATATGCAACGCAGGTTGAGACTTTGTTCCTTTGCAGCTGTTTCATTAGCATGCAAGTTCAGGTTAGATCGACGGCCAAAGGGTGAGGGGTAATGGGTGACGAACGACGGCCAATGGATGAGCATACGGGTTTATCAGGGTTATCGTGCCTGCAGGACTTTTCTATGTCAAAATTATCGCTGATGGGGAGAGATTAATAGTTGATCACTCTATTAATCAATTTATTTGTGTACTCAGGTTTCTCTGCAAAGAGTTTCCCAGAGATCTCCGCCTTAAGTGGAGACGTTTGAACAATTTACAGATAACGGTGTCCAACAGAGGTATCCAATGAGGAGCTGCTAAATGGAATCTTTAATTTTTGGCAAACATCAGCTCTTTGTCTCCTCAGGTTACAAGGTAGCGGGCTAGGTTTCTGACCATTACATGTGAATTACATATAGAGGGGTCTATACTAATTCTTTGACCAATCATTTATCACTCTCCACCAGGGTTTTATTGCACGAGTTTTGCCAGTTCTCTTATCTTTGACCAATGGATGAACCCTCAGTGGAATGCTGCTCATCAGTAAGGCAGCAGCCTTCTTACTTTTAACTTGGAGACAAAGTCAAACTTCGCTCTCTCACTATGACACAGAAAAGGTTTCAGGCCCTTTCACTTGACAGTGGCATGGGAACTATTTACTAGTTGTGACACATGGATGCTGACTGCCAGACCCTGAACACCCTTCTGGGTCTAGTGGTTGTATTCATGCTCCACACTGTCCACTGCCCCACAGTACACCCTCACCTGGCCCTGGGAGGATATCCTCTGGTGCCTCCTGCCTGCTAGAGCTCCTGGACTGGACTACTACTCAGCTCCCCTGCCTGGACACTGGCCTGCTGCTTATTCCAGATCAGTCAAGGAAGTCAGTAGAGGGGACAGTACCCAAGTATGGCCCTGCTGGTCCCTGGAAGAGGGAAAACCACCTGCAGAGGAACCAGCAGCTGCCGTCACCATGAGGAGAGCCCTCCATCTGTTACACATGCCATGGTGTGTGTACCAGTGAGGGAAAACCCCGAGGCCAGGGTGCTGGGCATCTCTCCTCAGGATCTGTCCCCTAGGCACCCTCACCCCATAGCCTCCCTCTCAGGAACTCATATAGATACTGAGGCAGTTGTAAAATGTTTCCACATTGGAAAGCAGGTTTTTTTGTTTTGTTTTTTTATGGTTGGTGGCTGGGGAGAGTGGCAGAGGTGCTCTTTTGATTGAGAGGGGACAGAAAACAGGGTTAATTGAGAGGGGAGGAGGGGGAGGGTTCTGTGTATTGGGGAGAGCTCAGGAGGAGGTGGGTTGGGCAGGTCCTCCTATACCTGGTGCCCTGGCCCCTGCTGGAAGGTGTGCAGCTGTCCTAGGGTTTGGTCTTGGTGGGACCTGCTAGGGCCAGTAGCATGGTTATCAAAAGCACAAGGCACTAGTTATCACTAGCAGGGGAATCAATGGCATGGGCCAGCAGGACAGGCAAGGAGGGCCGCTGCACTGGGTATGCAGCTCCTGGGCTGGAAAGGGGATAGCCAGGAATCATAGGGTGGGTGTGACAGGCCATCTCTTGGGGCAGCCCTCAATATGGCCCCCTCACTTGTTTCTGGGCAACCATCTGCCTTGTCTGGCCTGTCACATCTTTGATGTTAAATTAATCAGTGGGAGGCTGCCCTTCTATTTCCCCCTCCACTAAGGGGCGCTGTCTGAAGCTCCTTCCTCCCCAATACCGCAGCCCAAGCCTCGCGGATGTCACCTTGATCTTGGCCCAGAGAGGATAGAGAGGGGTCATGATAGGCATCTCACGTGTTGTCACATTCCTGGACTCTACACACCCACACTGGGGCTCCTCAATATGGCTCTCCCCTCTCTGAGCTCACCATGCCTACACTGGGCTTTCCAATATGCTTCCCCCTGTTGAGGGCCTCGATATTGCCCTCTCCTTGGGGCTGACTGTGCCCAACTTAGGGGGCCACATTTATTAAGGAGCCCATCAGGGACTCCCAGTGCCTGACCTTGGGCTTCTCAATGCTGCCCCTTTCCTGGGGCTTACTTTGACCAACTTGGGCTCTTCAGTAAATGCACCCCCCTATCGAGGACTCCCAGGGCCTGACCTTGGGCTTCTCAAATGTTGCCCCTCACAGGCTTCTCAGTGTTCACTGTGCCCAAATTAGGCTTCCAACCAGATAGTGCTGCCCCTCTCAGGCATCTCAAAATACTGCCCCCCCCCCATCTGGGGCTCATCGTGCCCATGCTTGGGCCCTTCTAATGCCCCTCTCTGGGCCTGGGGTCTCCACACTCCGCAAGTAGTGCCCTTCACTGACACTAGCTGTGCCCACACTGGGCTTCTTTAAATGCTGCCCCCTTTCTGGGACTTGCTGTGCCAAAACTGGTGCTGAATCGTGCCCTCTTGGGCACCAGGGCCCCACACCCCTGTGGGCCCTTATGGGGCCTCCTCCAGCCCCTACTAGCCTCATCCAAACCACTGGTATTATAACAACACCACCACAAACACAAGCCTCTGGTTATAACTGAAAACATAAGCCACCTGGCTGCAACAACAAGGCAAAATACAAGCCCTTTGGCTATAACAAACAGAAGCCCACCAGCCCAAACAATATTCAGTCCCTTCACCTCTCTGCTGCAGCCCCTGCCTCAGGCTTCCTCTGTCTCCCAGGGCAAAAAACTCCTTTCTCTGTAATAGTTAGCAGAGAACTACCAGCCTGGCCTCTGCTCTGGGCTTTATAAGAGCCAGGCCCTGCCCCTTAGGGTCAGCTGACTTCATTGGTTGACCTGCAGCTGTGCTGTCTAATCGCTGCTAGGGCTCTTTCCCTAGCAATTCTCCCTCCTTTAGGAGCAAGGCAGCGAGGTGCCCTGCGACAGTGGGGCTGTTCATCTAAGATGGCTGCCTAGTGCTGATAGCTGGCTCTGGCTTCAATATGGCTGCCAAGTGTTAGCAGCCATGTGGCTGGAGGCTAGAGCTCCCTTCAATGGCCACAGAAGCACATGGAAGGATTGGAGGGACTTGGCTCTAAATTGAGTGCCAGGTCCCTGCTTGTGCAGACACCTGCCAAAATCACTTACCACCTATAAACTTAATGCTCAGTAAATCTGGCTATGCTTAAATACATGTGTAGATGCACCCATAGAATTAGATCATATGCCTCCAATATAGTGCAATTGTACAAGGTAGATATAACTTTGTAATTTAAAGTGCCTACTTAAAAGCTGACTGAAGTTAAATAAGGTCTTTCCATTAACTTGAACATGTTTAGATCAGGTGTTTCCATGCCTGTTCATAAGTAATTTCAAAGCAAGACTGTTTTAGGAATTTAATTAATATTTATACTACCCTTGTTCATATTTTGCCATATTTGTCCTATAAAAATATGTCATGTACAAGCCAAACCATAGTAAATTAAAGATAAAACCCATATAATTTAATAATGCATAATGAAGAAATTGACTTTGACCAGTTTACTCATCTGAAGCTTTGCTGCCTTAGTAGCCATGCATTATTTTCCCACAGTTTACATTAAATAAAATAATACTTATCAGTATGTTTGAGAGGAATATTGATTTAATCTGTGCTAAATTTTTTATGTTCTGTCAAGCATAGAGAAATAGAAAATATATTCTTTCAAAGAGAGAAAAATCTCTAGGGATTTAGAGAGCAAGCTGCATGCATTTAACAAAGCCCCTGATCAGCTGAGAATTTAGTCTCCCACCTCCAAAACTCAAACTGGCTGATCTTCAACACATTTGTATCATTTTAGAACTGGTGTGATTCCATTCATTTTAGTGAAAATTCATATGGATGTGAATGAAAAGAGAATCAGATCCATGGATCCTCCTCCATGTTTACCTCATGTAATGTTTTCTTAACTAGTTAAATCAGTGTAGTTTTAGTGCATGAGTAAAGTGCTACCAAATTTTGCACTGTAGCTGTGAACAAGTTAAGAATATATTAATATTGTATGGATTTTATCTTTGTTGGTGCAGAAGAGACAAAAAAGTATAACATATCATTCATATTAATTGCACTGCATATAGCAGCTCTAAAAAATTTGAGTTACCCAAACAAAATACCACATTTGCTTGAATCTAAGCCAAGATTTCTCCACTCCACCCAAAATTGAGAAAAAGCTCATTTTAGATTCACATAAGAAAGTGAAAGGTGGGGCCAAAAGCTGCTGCAGCTCTAACTCTGTCTCACAGCCAAAGTCCGGCACACAGTAGAGTCAGATACTTTTCCCTGCTTGCCCCCCAACAGCTTCTGCACCCCCCCTACCTGCCACCAGCCTCTTCCCCCCCCCGTCTCTAATAGGTGCAGCTCAGCTCCAGCTCTGACTGGATTCCCTCCCAGGCACAGAGAACAGGGACAATCCATCCCCTGCTGCGGGCTCTGGGACCTCTGAATCTTGGGGCCTGACCCCTGGCAGGGCCCAAGGTGGTCATATGGCCCTCAGGTACTAATGGGAACTCTGAACTACCCCTCAGTGCCTTCCACAAATGACTGGTATAAACTATAAAAAAGGGATATGCTTATCTGACTATCTATCTGTACAACAAATCTTCCCCTTATCCTGGGTCAAATTCCTCAACATGTTAGTAGCATTCTGTTTACCTTCCCCAAGGTAGCGCCAGTGCTAGCTAGAAGTTCTCCTAACCCCTCCTGATCTGCAACTCTTTCTGTTAAAGCTTCCATGGTAGGACTGCCTCCTTTGACTCAGGCTCTGGGTGTATACGGGTGGAAGCCATACCCCATTTGGTCATGTGGCTCCCTGAGCTGCCGCAGGTATTTTCTGAGTAGGCTTGTTGACTTGCCTCCAGTGCAGTTTACTGCTGTTGGTTTTGCTGCTATAGCAGGGCCTGTGCTTCCCAAGCAGTGTTCTGCCCTGCTGGATTATCACAGAGTAAGCAGTTTTGTGATAGGCATTCCTAACCTCAGCTACTTCCCTTACCTAGCAATTTTCCTTGTAGCTAGGTCCACCAACTACTCTTTTTTTCTTGAGTAACAAGAGCCTTCTGGCTGTCTGTTACATTGATGAATGATGTCAAGACTATAAAGCTTAATTTCTAAATGTCTGGTCTCCAGTTAGTGGGAGCATTTTCTACCTGCTTTAAAAAATGCATCTATGTCTTATACCTGCAATTTTATTGTTGGTTGTTTCTTTGTAGTAGCACTGGGTTTTGCTTTGTTTTTTAAATCGATAAAAAACATTCCATGAATTTCAAATTATTTTCAAATTAAAATAATTGAACTGACTTTTTTGCATTACTTTCCAGCTCATTGACTTTATGAGCAACTTATAACTACTTGCAGATACAGATTTTTTTTCTACATTCTTTAATGGACACAGCTCTCCAATATCCATGCTAGAAACTACTCAAGTACCTCCACTGACCTGGGAATTCACATGGCCCAATATTTCTCAACTAGGGCTCTGTGGCCCCACAGGGGGTGGAGATATGAGAAGGATTCAGGGGACCCGAGAGATGAGGAGATGGGAGAGTGGCACTTGGGCACTGGCTACTACTAGTTCAGGGGCTCAGGCTGGGCACTGTTCATGCTGGCCTTCTGCTGGCTGAGCCCAGTGCTGCACAAGCTGCAGAGCTAAGCAGAATGCTATATTGTACTGTCAATGCAGCAGCCCAATGAGCTCTTCAAGTGCATCTTTTCATGGGGCTCTGCCTGCCCTGGCACCATGCTCTACCCCTGCCTGCAGGCCATCTGTGTCTTGCTGCTCCCACAGCTCCCCACAGGTAAGTCTATGGATGAGGCAGAGGTGATGTGGAAGAGTGGCTTCCCCCCAAGATATCTGCACCCACAGTGGGGAAAAGGGCTGCAGTTCGGCCAGACTGGCACAGGCAAAAGCCACTTCCATGGCCCAATGGGTGGGACCCAGTGTGTGAGGGCAGAGTGGGGAAATGAAACACATTGCTGGGACCCCTTTGCCAACTGTGCCACTGTCAGTGCAAGAAGTAATATATGGGGGGGGGTCATGCTGCCCTCACTTCCTCCCCCACACTGGAGAAAAGGTGGGGTGGGAAGCACTGTGGCCAGCCTGACAAGAGTGGCAGAAGCTGGGTCATGCCCCCCGACACTCTTCTGCCCCCCCACACAAGGGATTCAGGGGTTTCAGTATGTTGGGAGTAAGGATCCTTAACGTGGCCAGGAGGCTGTGGGTCAGAAGTGAGGGGTGCCTTGAGTTCAAAAAGGCTGAGAACCACTGACATGGCATTACTCCTTGATGAATGTCTCATCAGGAGTCAAATTCCATCAACACTAAAAGTCTTGACCTCTCTCAGGCTGCTTCCCCTCGTTTATACCACTCCCACAGGCCTGGGATTGGCTGCAAGCATACCAGGGTGGGGACAACCCAGCCCAGCAATGCTTTAACTCCTTCCTCTCCATGGGGCTAGCCAGTCCATGCTCCCAGCCCCTCTCACTAGGGGCTACCCAGTCCATCACCATTCTTTCAACTAACCTATTAATTATTTAATTTATTATTTTGATTCCATTTTAAGGTCAGCTCTACTATATGATTGTGAGTGCAAATTAGGAAATCAGATGTCTAAGATTTGAAAATTGGCTCATGTAACAGATTATTAATCCAATTGAGTGATGGCCCATTGGCAAAAAAGAAGCAAGTGGATCAGCTAGGTGTTTCTGTAGGGCATATATGGAAGGAGAGTTAGAATGATGGAAGCAATCTGGTCTTTATAAAAGTGAGAAAGAGAGGAATCGGGAGTCTTTTGGGGAGTGATGGAGCAGTGGAAAAGGGAGAAAGGGGGGTCAAAGAAACTGAAAACATTACACTGAGGGCAAGTATTGCACAGTGCATTTTGTAAGATAAAAGCAGCTTTTATACAGTAATTTGAATAATGGTTTCATTTACATGCCATAAGTGACTCCCCCAAATTAATACTAAAAACAGCATGGCCAGTGTGGCTTTGTAAACCTACCTAATACAAAAGTCAGACAGGACTGTCATAACTTTCTGCATAGAAATGTTCAGTTTGATCTGCATCCTTTGGTCTCTTGTCTTTAAGCAGGTTTTAAATCCATCCATTGATACCTGATAATATTCTTACTGACTTATCAATGATAATCATATTTTATGGATGTCATAGGGAGAAAAAATATTTCACCCTGATACAGTTTAGCCTTTTTTTTTTTTTAAAAAAAAAAAAGATAAATTGAATGGAGGAAAGTGAAGTGTCTTCATTTGAGACTATTGTGAGCAGTATAAGAAAGTAAAACAAAAATCTATTTAACTTCCCCTAGAAAATGACAAGGAGGGGATATAATTGTAATATAATAATATAATTATTATATTACAATTATATATAAAATAAAATTATATATACAATTATATATAATATTTAAATTAATAATGCAATAATTATAATATAATTATATGTTATAAATAATATCATACATCATTATATTACAAAGTACAAGAATAGGGCTGACCATGCCATTTATTTTGTCCAGAACATGCAGAAAAGCCACAGAATGCCAACATTTTCCAGGATTGTGGGCAGAGGCATTGCACCATTACAATCTTTTCCTTGAAATATTATAGAACTCCTGTGAAAGCATCTTATATTTCCAGGGTACTTGCTGGGCAGGGCACCGATGAGGGAGTGAGGGTGGGTCAGGGGGCTCATAGTAGAGCCCCCCATGCAGGGCGAGGCAGCGGAGGGCAGCAGAGTTTGCTCCATTACCCAGCAGCACCCAGTGAGTGAGGCATTTTTTTAAAGCTCTGGGAGCTGGGATGGGCAGGGCAGACATGGGGGGGAGGGGCTAGGGGAGCAGGTCGGGGTTGGGAGGGCTCGCAGGGATCCCTCCGTGGTCCCCATCCCCCAGCCCTCCCACCCCCTCCCCTACTTACCACCTCTGAGTCCAGCTGCAGCTCCCTGCTGCAGCCACCAAGGACTGTCCGAATCATCACAGCTCTCTAAATCTTTTCTGAATATTCAGAGAGCTTTGAATCAATTCAGACCTTTTAACTGGTTCCCTAATTCAATTCAAATTTGGAGATTCAGCCACCTAATTGGGCTGAATCTCCTCCCAATTAAATCACCACCTGAAGCATCGCACGGCCCTAATTGGCATTATTTTGATATAAATAACTTAAAAAAAATCTTTCTCATTACTGCCTGTTATGCAGGTGCATGACCACTAATTACATCTGCATGGTTAAACAGTTTTGTGGCATCCTTTTGGCAATCATTAAAGCATATTACATTATGCCAGCACATAGTTTGTGACACTGACAAGATGTTAACCCATCATAAATGTTTGCAACTTCAAAACAGCCTCTAGCACTGATCTAAGCATGCAGGCAATAGCATCTTCAAATGTAATACTAATTAGAAAGCTCTTATTATGTATCCTTATTGTTCTAATTATAGTGCTTATTTTTTTCTTCTGCTTCATATGACCCTATTCTGTGACATTTAGAGTATGTCTACAAAATGTCCCTGGCATTCTTGGCAGGGACTGTGGTAGTGGAGTAGCTGCTCTACCTGTATGTTTCAGCTCATATCCACTAAATTCAGGTATGGGGTAAACTCCATTTCCCATTTCAGGGAACCCCCCAGAAAGTTGTTATTTTATTGCCATATCTATAAAAATGGAAGGGAATCAACACAGTGTCTAGACGAAAACACCTCCCTGGGAGTTCAAAATACATGGAGTAAACAAACTTAGTTGAGTTGAGTAGCACTTTACACTAGTCGCACAGCATTAGCTGTTGTATTGACTCTAGTGGGAATGGAACTGAGAGCCAGTAAAGGGATCAAAATCTGGTGTAAGATGACAGGATCCAAACTGGAAATTGAAAGAAGTCAATTAAGGACCCAAGACCAGGATAAGAAGCATACATCTGGGGATGGGTTAGCAAAGACTGAGGCCATTAGGAAGACAGACACTTCTGACTACAAATTGGTGCATTACTGGAAAATCCATCAAGCAACCAGTTTTTGAGAGTCCTTTTAGATATAAAATATGAAACATAGATAAGTATAATAAGTATATAACCAAGAAAAACACATTTGTCTTTTCACTAGATTGAAAGCTATTATCATGGTCCAGTTTCTAATACCATTAATCATACAGAGTGAGCTACACGCTATAATGGCAGACTCTTATTCAGTATATGGAGTGGTCAGGTAAGCTCCATGGGTAAGCCAGGCCCACAAGACTGCCACAGAGAGCAATAGTAGCCACTCTTCTCCCCAACTGTATTGATGGCAACAATTTTAAGAACAAGCTGTGGCAAGTGAGATCACTAGCCACCAGGTAGTTGGGAAAGGAAAGCTGAGTTTCTCTTCTCAAGAAGGCAGTAGAATGCTCAAGGGCCCCAGCCCCTGGACAATTACAATACTCTTTCAATAGCTCCAATGATTATTATTAATTTTTTTGTGCAATCACATCCAGTGTCAAAGTTAGTAAAAGTATCAAAAACTGGATCTATGATTCAATGGCTCTATGTAATTGATACTATGTAACTTATTCCAGGCTAAATAGTCTGCTAGACAGGGGTATATCAGAATGAGCTTATTTAGAAGTTTATAATATAACAAGAAAACTGGTAAGGTTAATAATGGAAATGTCAATTGGTATTTTTATAAAACAATTAGAAAATTTAAAGACAGGTCACATTGTGCTGGGAGGTTGAAGGACCTTCTGTTCACCAAATGTCTTTTAATTATCTCTTATTGGGAGGGACTGAACATAGAATTGAGAGGGTAATATGATTGAAGATCTAATCAAATTCCTTTTAGACAATTCCCTAGATTTCTCTGAGTTTCACTAGCCCATGAACTCTAAATTTTGCTAGGTCTCCATAGGCTACAATACCATGTTTTCTGTCTAGGCCATTCTAGCATTATCTCCATTGAATGACATGTTCTTGTCATGCCTTTACAGAAATAGAAACTTGCAGGATAAGCCCCAGGACCAGTATTGATTCCTAATATAATCCCCCAGTCTAACTACATCCTCTCCCACCTCTCCAGTCATATGTGTCTTCTGGGGTCTCTGTCCCTGAATTGCAGTATGATTCAACATAATAAAAATGCTTTTAATAATAAGCAGAATAAAGCAATATTAATTCTGTTAGTATCAGTGCTCCCTTTCACAGTGAAAATGTCACTAGCATGACTGAATAAATATAATTAACTGTGTTAGCCTGAAATCAGGCAGACAGGGTAAGCTTACATGTGAGACAATAATTGAATCAGAAATGCATAAGCTTTAGTAAGCAAGCGCATACTTCCATCACATGCATCAGTTTAATTGATTCCTACAGGAAGGCAGGAAAAACACTGTTTTTAACACACCAAGAAGATAAAAGTATGCTGTGCTATTTTTCTTTTTTTATGGTATTTTTCAAGAATTATTTAATGCTTTGGGATTTTTAAGAGGTGGTTTTCATTTATGTGGCTTGTTAAAGGGTCATTGCCTGCAATATTTTATAAAGGAGGTAAGCTTGATTAGTTTTGTGTGGCTCTTAAAAGGACCATTGCCTATTGTATTTTATGAAGGGGCAAATGTGATCTCATGAGGTGGTTCAAAGAATTGAGTACAAATGTGGTAGTTTTATTGTATATGAATGAGCACGCTGTGGATTTGGGAGGCAGTTTAACACCTTTCTTATGTTGTTTTTAAAGTAACAATATTGGCTTTATAGTAAAACTTTGTTGAGAAGTTGTCTTTTAATAATGTTTCTGAGGAAGTGTACCTTTATTGCCTTTTATTTATTTATTTTTACTGTAAGTCACATCACACTTTATCCTCCTCAGTTTAATATTATTTGCAGCACCACTTTACCCATCTGTCGGTATGTTCAGTGATGGGATGACAAGGTTCCCAACCTGGCTTGCCATTGGGCTCTCACCTCCGCACTCCTGCTTCCAGATTGTTTGGATCCTTCCCCTTCATGGTCATCTTACCTGCCACAATTTGATGTTATATTTTTATAGGGAGGCTTGCCCCAGAAAGCCAATGCAGGTTTTGGGGCAGGTCCTTCTCTGTTCACAGGTGTTTCCAAGCTGCAGCTCCGTTTTAATCTGACTGGGTCCTGCTTTCTGGGGTCCAACATACTGGGGACCCTAGGTTCTCAGTTTTCAACTCTAGCCCCTCACAGGCTGTGGGCCACTTGACCCCTAGACACACCCTTTGAAGGCATAGGAACTATGATCCCCAGTCTTGGCTGTCAGATATCCAGTTTTCAGCAGCCACAGTCTACGCTCTGAATGTATCATACTCAACACCTCAGGGTTCAGGGCCCCAAGAATGCTCTTAGTTGGGTGTCTTTGCCACAGACCATTGGCTTCCAATCTAATCCTTATAGCCACCCTGGTCCTTGTGTTTAAATGTAAATCAAAAGCAGGAGGATTTGCTCTCAAAACACCAAGATCACCAAATGCAATGCTTTCCTATCAGGGTTAATCTCATACCACTGTAATGTAGCAGAACACCCAGTTTTTTTCCTTTAATATTTATTTTAAAATGCATTCCCTTCCCTTCCCCAGCCATTTCTCACCTTTTCTTTCCCTCTGTACTCCTTATATATAAGTATAAGTGAGCTCAGACTTAGGATAAGCTTTAAACATTTTTTATTTTGGTAGCAAGTTTTTGGTTTTGGATAGCCACTGTTTTCTATTGTATCATTATTAGGTTTGTATTGATTCTTATTGTTGTATATTGTATTATTATCATTTTTGTATAGATTTTTGTATTGATTTTGTTTCACATGGATATTATATGGTTTAGGCCTGTGTTTGTAAGTTAACCAAAGTCAGGTCTAGTTACCATTTTATATGTCAAGCCCCCATCTTGTGTCCTCTGCCTGGGCATCCCATGTTGCAACTATGAGTCACATACCCCTCCCATGTAAATTGGTTCCCAGATGAATAAGAATGATTGGGAATGATTGAAATACAGTGGTAGCAGGCCTCTACTGAATGGCGTGTAATGACTGGGTCATCACCTCACATTGCTTCATCCAGGAGTCACAGACCTCACCCAAGAACAGAGACAAGACCAACATTTGAAAGACAACACACCCTGCAAAACCAGCAACTCTCACCATTACAGACACCAGAAACTGCACGTCCCTGCAAGGAGGACACATGCTCAGTACACCAGGGGCTGACCCTTGCCTAGGCATGCCTCCTGTCACTAGGGTCACACAAGGTCTGCCCCTATAAAAAGGGGCAGTGAAGGGGCACCCAGTAGGATGCCCTCTCCATCTGGGCCAGCACCAGGCCTCACCACCTATCCACCCAGAGGCCCTTCCAGAGACCTCCCTATGGACAACACCTACTGGACAAGGAACCCTTTCCAGCCTGAGATAGGTAGTTATTACCTGCACACCTCCTCCTACAATTTGGATTCTCCCTTTCTCTCTATCTCTCTCTCTTATCCTGGCTTTAGTGGAGTTTAGCCCCTGAACCAAGTCTCTCCAACTCCTGCTGTGAGTGTGTGTGTGGGGGGGGGGTAGGGGTGTATGTGGGTGTGGGTGGGTGCAAGGGAATCAGTTTGACATTCTGTTACCATCTCCCGTGGTCATTAAACCATTGTCATCTGCAACCCTGAGTTGGGCCATGTTTTTTTGAATCCCAGTCCCTTCCCTATCTTAAATTCCAGTCTCATTCTCTCTCTCTCTCTCTCTCTCTCTCTCTCTCTCTCAACTCCAGTCCTCACCCTCTCTGCTAGTTTCCCAATCTCCTCCCAATTCCATGTCCCCTTTTCTGCCACCTCTCAGACTCCCCTGCTCCTATTGCCTTTTCCCTGTGACTTTCTGCTGCCTGTCTCTGCTTTCCTGCTGCCCTTCTGCCTGCTGCTTTTCCTGTGATTTTATGCTGTCCCTCTCTCTGTTTTCAGGCTTCCCCTGAATCTTCTGTAATCCTTGCCCCCCTCTCCTGCAGCTTTCCAGCTCCTCTTAACTATCCTGTAGTTTTCTTCAGCAGCTGGAGCCTTTCTCCAGCTCCCAGCACCTACTGCCACTCTCTGCACCTCCTCTAGCTGTCCCGGAGCCATTCTATGGCTCCCCACACCCAGAGCTCCTCTTTAACACCCACACTTTCCCATAGTCCCACTTGCCCTCTCCAGCACCTACCTTTTCAGTTCCCCCGTAGATCTGGCTCCTGTCCCAGAATCTGTGCCAGCATGCTTCCCTGTTCTGCAGGCTTTGGGCATTGTCTTTTAATCAATTAAGCTAAAGTTACCCCCAAGCCTTAGTTTTTCAGCCCAGGACCCTGTGTTCTACCAGTTCTAATCCTGGTCCTGGTAACTTTAACTCCCTACACTTCTACTTTCTTACCTTAACCTTTCCCCAGGTATCCCGAGTACACCAAACACATACATACATACTTACATACATACATACACATCACAACACCCAAATTAGGAACCCAACTATGTGTATGTGTAGGTGGGTGTTATGTGTGTGAATTAGTGAATACATATGGATAGATAGATAGACAGATAGATATAGATATCATTGTGTGTGTGTGGTATATGAATTAGTAATCCACATATGTGTATTGGATGTGCAGGTGTTGGTAACTGATTCTTTCTAAATTTGGGGTGTGTATTGTATATGGGCTTAAACTGGTGATAGGTGTGCATGAACCTAGACTGGTTATTTTGAACGTGTGTGTATCTGAGTTGCTAGTGTGTGTGTGTATAGAATGATGTGCATGTTATACAAATTAGCGATCTGTGTCCTGGCCTCTGTTGTTCTGGCTATGTGTTCTAACCATGGAAAGCTGGGGCCTTGTATTTGGTTAAGATAAATAAAATTTTCTGGTCTGATTGACCAGGGGGAGCAAAGGATCTTTTAGACAGATTGAGTAAAAGAGGGGGTGGAGGCTGGCACACCCTGATTGGACAAGGTTTGGGTGAACAACTCAACTCATGCTCCCTTTCTTCCTGCTGGGGCTGCTAAGAGCTGCAAAGCTGAATTGGGAGCCTGTTTATTACTACACATGGGGGGTCCAACCCCAACATTTAACTGGAGAGGCAAGCAAAAGCTATGTGAAGAGAGGTCTCAAGTACAGAGAGAGAAAGTCAGTCTCAGGGCTTGAGACCCCTAATCCCTCCCTCTTCTTTCCCCCTTTTTTCCCCCCTGAGTTTTGAGTGGGAAAATACTGTAGAGTTATACCTAGAGCAAACTGATCAAGAATGTGGTCCAGGCGTCCAGGCCGTTTGAGGCCTTGAGTAGGATAATCCAGAGTGGGTATTAATCCCTGAGTAGATTGATCAGGAATGGAGTGCTGGCAGTTTTTGGCCATATAGACCTGACCCCATCTGTTATTTTGTAATCACTGTGTCTCAGCATAGTGGCGTAGCTGAGACTGATGTCCAGGCTGCAGTTGCATAGGCCTGGACCCCTTTTTCTGTTTCTGATATGTTGTATCTCTAACACTGCAACTGAACCCTAACTGTATATTTGGCTGGCAGATTTGGGCCAGTGTGGGGACTGGCATATTTGGGCTAGGGTGAGATCTGGTACTTATTGTTGTTGATCCAGGCCTCAGTGTCATATAAACCTTGCTCATCTGTGCTGCCCAGTCCAGGCCCAGTGCAGATAGGCCTGACTCCTCATCCAAGTTCTTTTGCAGTCTTCTGTTCCAGCAGAGCTGGGATTGGGACTAGGAATTTTGGGGTGTGATATGCTGATGAAAGCCACAGCTAACTCCACAAAGCCACTATTCAGAATTGGAGGTTGGTATTCTACCACTTCCCTGGAATGACTCCCCTTGCAATACAGAAGGACCTATGCTCTTGAGCATCTCCCTGCAGTGCAATGAACCCAACCAGCAGCTCATAGAACTTTCTGGTGTGTGCCCCCCTTTCCAGCTCATTGCTGAAGGGCAGATACAGGAGTATAGGTCCCTTGAACAACTTTTTGTGGGGTCCCCAAGTCCTAGACTGCCTGAGTATGGGTGAAGCTTCCTCAAGAGTGTGCAACCTATAACTTGGCTTGTAGTTAACAGTGTTTATATTGTATTTGGTGTTTTCTGTTGTTTTCTTTGTGTGTATTTTATGTAATAAATCTGTTATGTTGTCTTTATACTGCTTGCAAGGAGGGGGGTTTGTTTTTGTGGGGCACCCCAGCAAATTTAGTGTTCCCAGATTTCTGGGTGGTGGCTTATCACCCTAGTATGACTTACTGGGAAGACAGTCAAAATCAGTTAATAGAATCACCAAAAAATAGGGTTGGAAGAACCTCTGAAAGTCATCTAGTCCAACCCCCTGCTCAAAGCAGGACCATCCTCAATTATATCAGCCAAGGCTTTATCTAGCCAGGTCTTAAAAACCTCCAAAGATGGAGATTTCACAGCTTCTTTGGGTAGGGTGTTCCAGTTCTTTGAAACTGTGAATCGAGCTACCTGAAAAAACATTTCTCTCTACCATTAAGTCCTATAACAGCTATATTAAGTACAACTTTGGAATTATTGCTCAACAAGCAAAATTTCATATGCAAAACTTTTAAAACAGCTAGACAAAGATTACAGAGTTCACTCTGAACAAATTCAGAACGAATACAGTTCTTGGTTCACAACAAAATAAGGGGAAGGAAAAAAAAACCCTTTTTTTCTTTGAGTTAGCTATCTCTCTATTGGTTTACACAAACAAACACAAATTACATATACATAAAGTAGGCATATTAATCTACAGATATACTGATGAGTTCTGGAAAGAAAGAGAGAGGATATACTTCTTTTTGGATACTATAGGCAGGGGCTCAGGTAACATATGATCTATCAAAATGGGCCAATAATGGTACTTGACAGACTCTTAAAATAAAACTGAGGTCTATTAAAAGTTATGAGGATGTAAACTTTCTAAAATGGTTGTGCTACTTCCTACAAATCCTTATGAATCAATAACATTTTTCTGAGTTGACTAAAATAATCAGATAATTTCTTCCTTAGCAACTGTGCACTCTAAATCTATATACTTCATATTTCTTTGAATGCATTATAGCTGGAAGAAAATTATACAAATATACATAGAAAGTTTCACCAATGGGACTGTCATCAGGTTCATGACATACATTAATATTTTATCTGAATTCTATTAAACAAGTGAACTTAGATTTTAAAAATAAGATTTTCCATTCTATCCAAGCCTGGACTTTGGTCATTCAATACTTTGTTCAGTACTGCATTTTGTAATAACCATATTTAATAAGTAACTTATATGAATGATATTTACAGGATATAGTCAATTTCAATCTTTGCTACCTCAGGAAAAAAATGGGTGACATCAATTTGTTCACAGTAGTTTTAGTTCCTTGCTGTATGTGTTTTTTTAATGCATTCTAACCCAGTTTTATTAGGTAAATGATGCCTGAGTTGTTATAACAACACTATTTTGGCTTTCAATCTTTCCTTATTCCTCCCTTTATGGAATGCAAAGGGCATAGTAAAGGGGAAAAATAAATGCTGTGTTTAAAAAAAGAAACAGATGTGAGTCTTGGATGGGTAAGCTTTTTCTGAATCAAAGAAACCTGATGCTTTTTTTTTTTTTCTTGGTGGTCTTTAGTAATGGTAATCTGAAAGTGAAATGCTTTCCTCAGATATTAAATTTCATCAGCCATGTCTCTTTCTGTTGGGTTTCTATAGTTTGCTTGCTGTCAAAACACAGTCGCTTTGATAATATTGACTAGATAGTAAAAAATAATAGAAAAACAATGTGTCGAGGTTATCTTCCATGCCCTAATGCCTTCAAGTAGAGAAAGTTAACTGCTGAGCACAGCAGTGAGTGAAGGATTCATGCAGTGAGCAGCTGCCTACCTTGGAATAACATGTGTTTAAAAATACCTTCTGCTCCAGGTAATTTTGCCTTTACAGTCCAATAAGCATCAGCTGCTTTCAAGGACAAAGCTCATGATATTAAGCTATATGAAGAGTGGCTGATTTACTTCAGAGAGACTGAATGTTCATTTTTAATATATTACAACTGAAAATGTTAAGAAATATAGGAAATAGAGTTCTATTTATCTTCTTTGCAACTGAAGAGTATAAGGTAAGGTTGCAATCCTGGAAGAAGATGAGTCCCAAAAGAGAAGGGTTGCCTGAATTCCATAACAGCTCTCAGAACCTCACAGGATTGCATCATAATATAAGCAAAACATGGAGAATGTCCTGTTAACAACAGGAACTAGATTCCTTTTGCTACTTCAGTTCTGCATAGTTCCTATAAAGCCATTAAATGCCAACTCAAAAGCTCATTAGCACACACAAGTCTCTAGTTGTGAAGTGACATCTTTAGCTTAAACAGAATGTATGTCAGAGTCATAGCTAAGGAGCCATCTCAAATCAGAACAGTGCTGCTCCCCAGCTATCTCTAGGTCATGAAGCACGGCTATTAGAGCTGGACGAATTTTACAGTAATCTTGAAGCTTATCTAACATATTCCAGGAGTAGCGATTATGGAGATGAAGTAAGACCGTGGTAAAAAGATATTTCCACTCCATATCTTGAAACACCTTTAAATCATAATTGTATCCCTAGCATTTAGAATTGTTTCTAGAATTTAGTGATGATACCAAGAGAAATGGAATTCTTCATATTGTCATTCAAAATTTCTAATTTCTAAATTTAGAACAAAATTTGAAACTATTCAGTTTCAAGTTTCTTAACTTTTAGAGACTGCACCGTGCTCCTTACTTCGCTTCTCAGTAGTCCTAAAGGAAAGCCAAGACTTATTTTTCAAACAGCATTTTTACTGTTTGCTGAACCTCCATTTAAATTAGAAATCCCTAAACCAGATAGCTAGCTGTTGTAAATTGGTGCAGATCTATTGACTTCCCAAGAGCTATGCTGAATTATACTGCCTAAGGATATAGACTACATGCTTTAAATGATATTTCCCTGATAAAATTATGTGTAAATGTTTTTTTTTCTGTAACCTAAAACAACAACAAGGTCTCCCATGACTAATTTCTATGTGCATATTTATATGCATAGTAACTGCCATTTTCTTTCTAGTTTTGTGCACATCCCCCTGTACAATTTCAATGTAGAGGGCTTCATGTCTTACCCCTCCTTGTTTTTTTTTTATGAAACATAGTTGCTATGAAAGTTTTACTGCCTGTTCCCCTTTATCTTTCCTAGAATAAATCAGCTCACTACTGCAAAAATTAATTGAGTAATCATTTGGAAACAATTTCCATCAGGCATAAACAATCACAGATCCATTGACTTCAGTGGATTTGCATCCAGAGAAAATACAGAGAAAATTTATTTAAGGTTCTGACTGTCCAACACCACTGAAATAAATGGAAAAAAATTCCATGGATTGCATCAGGCTTTAGGAATCAGTCAATAAGAAAGGGCCTACAATTTAGAATTTAACTTTTCATTAAATTAGCATGTAAATATGGAGCAAATTCTGACCCCATTGACATTAATAGGGAAAATAGTGTAGTGGGGCCCTTCTCCCACACATGCTTGCTTCTACTCACCTAATTTTTAGGGACCTATGGAAATTGCAATTTCATGTATTTTGTGAAATCCAGCATTGCCTGTTAAAGCAGACAATGCCTACACAATCCACAAAATTAATGGGCAACTCCCCCCAACATTTATAGAAAATAAGATGCTGCCTACCCAGAGGAAGCCAGCAGTCCTCAGGGCACTGCAGCAGCCCATTGGGCAGGAAAAAGGACTTAAAGGACTTAAAGGCAGCAAGATGGGTGTTGCCTGCCCCCCTCTACCCCTCACTGTTGATTGGCTGTGAGAACTGATGGTCATGTGACCTCTCATCCCTCTCTACCAATTGGCAGTGAGGGGTGAGGCTGCATGACTGACAACCCTTGCAGCCAATCAGTGGCCAGTGGTGAGGCCATATGACAGGCAGCTCTCACAGACAATCAGTGGCAAGGAACAGAGCCATGAAGGCTTCTCGGGCAGTCTGTCATGGAGGGGTCCACCATGCTCCTCCCACAAAATGGCTGTCTGTCCCTGCATTCTGCTCATGAAATCAGGGGACAGCTGCCTCAAACTCAGTATGTCCCTACTAATTCAGTAGGTCCTTACTAATTTTATTTCAGTTTGGTAGAAATGGGATTGTAGAGAGACAACAGCAAGGCAGCAGACTACCAAGCGGTGACCCTGAGGTGTTGCAGAGTCACTTGGAAGAACTGGATACAATTAAGTCAGCATGCGTGAATGAGCTCCATCCAAAGTACTGAAGGCACTGGCTGATGTAACTGCACAGCCACTGGCAAGAATATTTGAACACTCGTGACACACAGATCAGGTCCCGGAGGACTGGAAGAGGATCAATGCGGTTCCTATTTTCAAGAAGAGGAGGAAGGAGGACCCAGGTAAATATAGGCCAGTCAGTCTCACCTCCATCCTTGGCAAAGCCTTTGAAAAGACTATCAAGGCTCACATATGCAAGAGCCCAGAAGGACAAATTATGCTGAGGGGAAACCAGCATGGGTTCATAGCAGGTAGATCATGCCTGACTAATCTAGACTCTTTTTACAACTAGGTTACAAAACACCTGGATGCAGGAGTAGGGATTGACATCGTCTACTTAGACTTCAGGAAGGTGTTTGATACAGTATCCCACCCCATACTGGTGAACAAGTTAAGAGGCTGCAACTTGGATGATCACACAGTCCAGTGGGTGGCAGATTGGCTACAGGGTCGTACCCAGAAAGTGGTGGTGGATGGGTTGGTATCGACCTGGAATGACATGAGCAGTGGGGTCCTTGGACCAATACTCTTCAATGTCTTTATCAGTGACTTGGACAAGGGAGTGAAGTAGACTCTATCCAAGTTTGCGGATGGTACAAAACTGTGGGGAGAAGTGGACGCGCCAGAGGGCAGGAAACAACTACAGGCAGACCTGGACAGGTTGGACAAATAGGCAGAAAACAATACAATGCAATTTAACAAGGAGAAATGCAAAGTGCTGCAGCTAAGGAGGAAAAATGTCCAGCACATCTACTGCCTAGGAAATTACCTGCTCAGTGATACGGAAGCAGAAAGCGATTTTGGAGTCCTAGTGGACTCCAAGATGAACATAAGTTGTCAGTGTGATGAAGTCATCAGAAAAGCTAACTGCACTTTATCGTTCATCAGCAGATGCATGACAAACAGAGACAAGGAGGTAATACTTCCCCTCTATCAGGTGCTAGTCAGACTGCAGTTAGAGTACTGAATGCAGTTTTGGGGGCCACACTTCAAAAGGGATTTGGATAACCTGGAGAGGGTCCAGAGAAGGGCCACTTGTATGTTTAAGGGCTTGCAGGCCAAGCCCTACGAGAAGAGACTAGGGCACCTGGACCTCTTCAACCTCCGCAAGAGAGGCTTGAGAGGCGACCTTGTGGCTGCCTATAAATTCATCATGGGGGCACAGAAGGGAATTGGTGAGGCTCTGCTCACTGAGGCACTCCTGGGATTTACAAGTAATAATGGCTATAAGCTAGCAGAGAGCAGATTTAGACTGGACATTACAAGGAACTTCTTCACAGTTAGAGTGGGCAAAATCTGGAATGGGATCCCAAAGGAGGTAATGCTCTCCCCTGCCCATGTAATCTCCTCTTGAAGACCCCCAGGGTATCTGGCTGGGGTCATCTGAACCCACCACTCTTTCCTACCTATGCAGGGGGTCGGACTTGATGATCTATTGAGGTTTCTTCCGACCCTAACATCTATGAATCTATAAAATAATATTGGTCACATAATTGTTGACATTCTAAATTGAGCTGAAACTCTGACAGCCAAAAAATCCAACTCACATTAGCCATAAATAGAAAATGGTAATGATAAATTATGGGTTTATTTTATTCATAAAACCTAGAGAACTAATGATATAAGTATGTATGCCATAAAAGTACCGTACACCATTACTGAAAATTCCTTAACTTCACCCATTTAAATTTTTTTCAATGGTAAATTTATATGCATAGTGCAAATTAATGACCAAACTACATTGTTTTTCAATTTAAAAATACAAATAATATATTTATTGTATCTTGAGCAAAATTACTAAGTCTTTGAAGCACTGGCACAAATGCATGTAAAATAGATTTGTAATTGATTTAACAGAATAACTTCCACAGTTCAATCATCCTGCTGGTTTTTTTCTTCCTATTGTTATTTCATCTACATTTATATGATTCACAGCAATGTACTGCAGTTAGGTGGATGACAATGGGCATTAATTAAAAATGCAACTTGGGACCTTTCTCTTAATGTGAAGGTTATTAACAAATCTTTCAGAACTAAACACTTTGTATATCATAATTGTGAGTTTTGTGTGCTGTTGTGGATATAAGTCAGACATGACACATCATGATTGATAATCACAGAAACTATGTTCAAATATTTTGGTGCAATTTCACAGCAGGGATTAAGGGTAATTTCATGATGGAGGATCATATCACTAAAACTCTATTAACATCTATATTCACCCTATTTTTGTAACTAAGATTATTAACTACATTTATACAGTTTTTTAAGATTACAGAAATCAAAGCAGATCTTAAAAGACATATTTTTTTTTACTTCAAGTTTTATATTTAATACAAGAAGAAAACAAAAAAAGGATGAACTCACTAGTAGACCAAAAATGAATAAGAAACCACCTGAATATTATAAGAAAAGAACAGATAGGAACGTTTCATAAAACCAGTGGAAAGACTGATACCAGAAGAACATAAATGGTTTGATGATATAGGATGCAATGGTTTATGTAATTCGTTTTCTATTCAAAAAGTTTTTGTGGTATCCTTCTATAAAATCTGTATTAAAATCCTGTTTCAACAAGTTTTCATAATTCATTGTCAGTTTTTATTCTGAAGTGCAGAATTACAGACATGACTGTTTCCAATGAAACCAGGGGAAGGGAATTTTGCACGCATTTCTCGGTCCCAGTTTCCCGTCGAAGAGAGAAACTATTTGATACTTTGAGTGTTTTTTCCTCTATTCCATCAAGGTACTAGCAAGCACAACCTTTATATAGACTTGCCAATGAAGGAACTAGTCCTGAATTTCTATGATCTTGGAGCACCTATACACATGACAGATCTCTGCTTCAATGCATGCTAATTAGCACGTCACAGTAGATGTAACTAACCAAGTCTGATGAAGTGTACTAATTAGTGCACTCCAGAAACCTCCACATCATGTGTATTCAGTGTCTCCACATTTTAAAATGGCGGCGGAGGTGCTTTAACTAAAGCTTGTTGAATGAGCTTTAGTCAAAGTTCCTCCATTGCCATTTTGAAGTGCAGGATGCTGAATACATGTGATGCTGTGGGTGCTTTAGAGTGCCTCTGAGAGCCACTCTAATTAAAGCACTCCCTCCTCCACCTCCGACACATGAATAGACACCCATGGCTATGGCCTGATTCTGAAAAGTGAGCCCTGAAAAGTGAGCCCTTTGTACTTTCACCAAAAAAATTAAGTGTAAGATTTCAGAGTACATTACAAGACCAGGTATTTAATATGTTATCAGTCAGAAGGGCCTCCATTCAATAACAAATTTAAAATATGCTTATGTGCTGTTTTGAATAATAATATGTTAATCAGAAACATTGCTAGAGCTGGGTACAGTTTAAATAGAGGTCTAAATCCTGTGGTTGTAATATAATGGAACAAGCATGAAGTCAATGGAGCATCATGTATTAAGGACTTGGAGGTAGGATTTATAGTGGAAAGAGCACTGCATTTTACAATATTAACATCTTTCAAGCTTTCAAATATAAAGAAAATAATCTGTATAAGATTTCAAACAATATTAAGTTAGTTAGGAAGATTTAAAATCCATGTGTGTGGAAGAAGACTCATGAGTTCAAAGGGGCAACATTTTTACGGTGTCATAGAAATGTACCTATTCATATAGAAGATGAAGAATGTAGATTCAGGAAAAACTAGAGGCCTTTCTAAGGTGATACCAAATGTTAAACTACAGCAGCATTTAGCACTCCCCAAGTGTTCTCCATTGTGTTAAGCACTACAAATAAGTTGTTAAAGATACTCCCTACCCAAAGAGTTTATAAATCAGAGCCCCCATCCTGAAAAGTCTCATGTAGAATTTTATTTTACAGAGTGTAAAGCTTAAAAACATGCAAAAGCCTTCATAAAATCTAGGCTTAGGTTAAGCAGGTAAAGTAGGTAGATGAACCAGACAAATGGTGAAAAAAACTAGGATTTAAATGTGTATTACTGGGCTAAAAAAAACCACAAAACACTTAAGGAAATGGAATGGTTAATTCCAGGGGTCAACAGAATTTTGGGACTTAGTGCCAAAAACACCCACAACCTTGACTTGTTGGCATGCCAGGGCCAGACAGTGAGGGAGCCATGAGGAGTCCAATCCTTATTGTAGAAGCACACCCCTGGTCCCTTCCCTGCCGTCTGTCTTAAAGCACACATGCCAAGCAGAATGCCTTTCCATGCCATGCTCTGGCACCTATGCCAGGGGTTGAAAAAAAAAAAAAAAAAATTAAAAAAATGGCTTCCAGGGAAGCAACATTATGCTAAGTGTGGATACTTTTGAAAGTCTTACCCATATCATATGTGGTGAAAAAGATAAATTTTTCAGTACATAGTGAGTCCAGGTACTAAAATACTTCCAAGAACATTTAGGAAATCAAAACTGCCACTATAACATACATGAATTCTTTTATTTTGCAACAGTAGAGGGTAATTTACTAACTGGTTTCTTTTAGAATAAGGAAATGCCAGAACATTACCATTCCACAACATAAAGTGTTTTTTAACTTGTATCACAAGGGGGAATGTAAGAGGTTATTAAATCAATTCTATGTTTTTTGACACTCCTTCTCTAACTCAAAACAGGCCAAGATTATTTTCTAAATTCCCTCTTGGGCTACGATCTAACCAGAATTGATTTGTTTTAGAAGCACTGAAAAATACACCATTTTACAAAGCATTTGGTGAATACTGTTTAGATCCCTAATGAACTGTAGTGACCTTCACATATACGTTTGTTGCTTATATCAGCAGTCTTGGCTGTGTTCAACCAATAACTGAACACATTTGCTAGATGTGTCTGAAAGGGTAAGTTCATCTTTGTTTACTGCTGGTTAAATGAGCTGCTTAGACTGCACAATTGTCACACTGTTCATGTTTATGTCAAAATCTTTTGACTTAATTCATGCACCCCTCCCAGTTGAGAGTGTTGCCTGAGTTGTGACTGCCTAGAGAATATGTAACTTGTTACTTGGAGCATTTGACTGAAGGTTTTGGTTTCCTATTTTGGTAACATTCTGTGGTTTGACTCTTTTTTTTTTTCACTGCACATATATTAAGCACTTACTTTAAGCATGTTATCAAATGTTGTGAAATATTTTTCTGAAACTGTGACAAGCAGCATTTCCAAGGTGAACAATATCTTCTCAGACACAGTGCCTTGGGAACCAAAATAAAGTTCTGTTGAAATGTGCTGTCTTATGTGTGTGTGCTGCTTTACTTTACCCATATACTTAATTCTCTTATTTAACTGAGACTGATCATATGCCTAAGTCTTTTGAAGAATAGGAGCACATGCACATACCAATAATGTCTGAAAAAACAGAATTCCTTACAGGGCTCACTGAGACTACGTCTATGTTTTTTGTATCCAAATATAATAATAAAGCTAATTCACCAGTTTATTATTCAGCAAAACTGAAGTAACATAATACATCAAGTTCAGTGAATTCAACTCCTGATAATATCACAGCACAAACTTATAACTATGTGGTTATAGGTCATCCCACTGACAAATTACTATGAGGCCAGGAGACTATAACTTCTTGAATATTGGTCTTATTCAAATATAATGTATAAAAATACACATTATTTTAGAATTCCTAAAGATTCTCTCCTATTTAATACTTCCATAGAAGGTAAAAATGATACATTTTCAGAAACAATGATTTCCTTTTACATTTTTCCCCCTTGCTTCTCTTCCCCACTTCATACCTTGTGTGCACACACATGTGCATGGACACCCTAGCTTTAAGTCCTTAATTTAAAATGCAACAAGTTAAGAGGGCCAACACATGGGCCAAGAATGCAGGAAAATAATAAAATGTAGGTATTTAGTCCCTATTTTAATGTTAGGGAGCAGAATAGGACTACATAATGAGAGAGAATTAATAGGATAGAGATGAATGGATAGAAGTGAAGAATGGAGAGGAGCACAGAAAAGGATAATAAGTCTAATTTCTGTCCTCCAGAAATTAGTCTGGAGCACAGAACTAATTAGTCTAAAAAACAAAACCCCAACCCCCACCCACACAGTACATCCTTCCTTGAAGCTTGTTGCACAATGACTATCCAACAAAGCAAAATACCATTTCTCTAAAAGTCTGATTCAATAAGGGAATCTTGCAATGGGATCTGAATCTATCTAGAATTGGAAACTGAATAGTAGTCAGATTGTTTTATCAAAGATAGGGCTTTTAACTCAAGTTTTCAGAAAATACATTTCTCCTAGTCCTGGACAAACAATTTCCAGTGGCTGCCAGCTGGGATGTTACAATCAAAGTTCACCTGTTGTGATGTGACAATCTACTGGCACCAAGAATATTTTAATAAATTTTTAGGCTCATGCAGGTTAACAAAAAGTTATGAGAAGCAAAGTACGGAATTTATATCCATGGTGGAGATGGTACAATCAGTTATAAGTGGCCATGTACAAGCTAACCTATTTTGGGCTAAGAGATAATTCAGACTTCCTCCCAGCAGCATTCCGCTTCTCACTTTCTTGATTGGAGAATGCCAACTGTGACAAAAATATGCAAATTTAATTTAATGCTTTAATAGTTTCTGTGTTGTTCTTTACAAAGTAAGCAAAAAAAGAAATATTTACTATATATAGAAGAGAACTTCTGACCACTTTGAAATTAAATGCATTTGCTTACCCCATAAGCATGCCAAAATCAAATACTTCTACAAATAAGTCCATAAGCCCTGCTCTTTTTGCTGACATTTTTATACATAGCTGTCCTATAGCAGATGGCTGAAGAATCTAATCAAGAGATTTTGTACAAATCAACAAAAATCTTTGGCTAGGATCTGCAATTATTAAAAAAACCCAGAACCATATGTTCCCTGTATCCTGTGTAATGTTCTGATGTGTAATGCTTGCACATCATTTAATTGACTTATACAGTACCATACTTATGAAAACTCCCTCACTGTGTTGTCAGCTCCATTTAGTAATGCCCAAGACATAAATGTATAAATATAAAAGAGGCAAATAGTGGGAAAACAAGTTCATCACAACTGGATGGGCCCTCTAGATGTTCAGGTAAAGGTGTGATAGGACCTGATGCATGGTCCAGACAATCGGGCTTTCTGCCATGGCCCACGCACATGCCATGGTGGTAAAACATCCCACAGAAGCAGGGGAGTGGTGGTTGCAGCCAGCCGAGCACTCAGGCCAGCAGTAGGAAGGCTGCAAACCCCACCACTGCTAGCTAGCTGCAAACCCCAATCCACCCCAGCACACTCACACTGCTGGCTGGCTGCAAACTGCCCTGTTCACTCCTGTGGGATGCTCCATCACTGCACCAGTCTGAGTTCACCAGTCATGCTTGCCCCGTGAACAAAAACTGTTCCCCATACTGAAAATATGCATTATAGACTCTGCTTGATATGGAGAAATCTCAGTATCAAAAAAAAAAAAATGCCAAAAAAAGTGGCATTGGGACATGCTCCTGGAGTATGCTCCAAAGCAGCTGAAGGATGGGTCCTCTGAAGAGATGTTCTAGCACCTGGGCAGAGAATTTCTATGCCTACTGCATGCCTGTGCTGCTCCAGCATGCTGCCTCAGCATGCTAAAAGAAATGGAAGCATGGCAAGGTTGGCAGCAGTGGCTTGGAGATGTCTGGGACCCTGGTTGTGTCCCCGGTAAGCAGGGACATGTTCGTGTGGAGAACTGTGTGGGTGGGGGGCCTTTGTGACAGTGGGGGAGACTATGTGGGAGGGGTGGGTGCCTCATATGGTCCACATCCCTGTCCATTGCAACAGCAGTGGACCCTTGGGGTGTTCGTGGTTTGCTACAGGCAGAGCCTCCCAGAAATGTGTGACACTGCTTGAGACCAGGGGGCAACATGTGGCAAACAGAGCTGGCCTGGTCCACTGGCATACATTTTTGAGCCAAACTGGGCCAGCTCCTGCCACCACTTGGCTCCTGGCACAGCAGGCAGGAGCCACACACCTAGCCTGGCTAGCTCCTGCCTCCACATAACAGGCATCTGGAGGCAGGACCCAGCCCAGCCCAATGGCATGTGGCTCTTGACTAATCTAGGATCCCTGGGTGACAGCAAGAGCTGACTCAGTCCTACCTGAAGGCATGCACCAGTAGACTAGGCCATTTCTACGTGCCACACACATATAATCCCCGGGTCTTAGGCAATGCTGATTGCTGCTGGGGGGGGCTATAGCTGCAGTCGCCCATAAGCACCCCAAGGGCCTGCTGCTGGCTGCTGTTACTGTGTGTGGGAGGGGCTGTGCACCATGTGGGGGGTCCTCCCCCACACCTACAAATGCCCATGAACCTCACACAAGCCATTCACAAACCCCACACCCACAAACACCCCCAAGAATACACCCACAAACCCCACACCCATGAACCCCCCCACATTCTGCCCACAAACCCCATACCCACAATTCCCCCACAAACCCACCCATAAACCCCATACTCACATACCCACCCACAAATCCAATACCCATAACCCCTCATAATCTACCCACAAGTCCCATGCACCCCTCCCACGCCAAGCACTCCTTCCCCACACCCCACCCCCACACAAATCTCAAATCCTGCTTGCCTAGCCACCAGATGGGAAAAGACCTGCTAGTGGAAGCCATGGCTGAAGGGACAACTGCCACACTGCAACTCCGCCCAATAGCCATACTAGTGCTGGGACATGCGGCCCCCAGAATGGGGGTCTCCAGGTCCTAGGAACTTGTGGGATGGGGGTGATGGGCTGGGGGGATTGAGGTAGCAGTGGGGTCTATGGATTTATGTAAGAGAGAAAGAGATAGGGGTGGAGGATGAAGAAGTGTTCTGGGTAGGAGAGGCCACCAGAGTACTCTTGGAGCTCTCCTGCCCTCCCTAGAGCAGCCTGTGATGGGAAAGGCCAGCCTAAAATGGAAGGGGCTTGCACAGTTGAAGGCATTCCAGGAACAGCATGGGGATCACTGGGGCCTGGGCATGGGTTCAGGAAGCAGATTAAGGGCTGGCACTGCTCTGAACCACAAAGCAGTTTGGGGAGACAGCAGCAGCTAGACTCATGTCCTAGTGCTGGAAGGGAGCTGTTGCTCAGAAAGAGTGAATGGGGGGTTGACAGGGGCTACAGATCAGGAGTGAGGGGCACTGGCAGGGCTGTGATTGGGAGTGAGGGGAAAGGGCATGGGTAGGGGCAGGACGCCAACATATCAGTGCTGCTCTGTGCCACAAGACAGCTGTGGGTCCACCTGCAGCTGTCCCCACATCATGGTGAGCAAAAGAAACAGAGACAAGTCTAGTTTTTCTAAGATATGCCAAACCAAAAGTGAATGCCAAAGTATATAGATATTTAGTTGTATTACTATATTAAAAAAATAAAGTATTAAATTTAAAACTAATCACTCTAAATTGAAATATATTATGAATGTAAGTTTATACACCATATGAACTGTAATTAATAACATCATAATTTATTATTAGTGTTCTACAGAAAGTTTAGTATTCTACAAAAAGCTTAGTAATACTAAATAATGCTAACCTTGATAGATCAAATCATGTTAATTGTTAAACGCTAGCATGCAATATCCACGGGCAGTTGCAGGTGACATCATCCATCTCTGTGGATCCATACACTGAGATTAGACATTCTGCATCCACTGAATTGGTTGGAATGGTAAACTGTAGTGATGTTGTGTTGAGTTGCCAAGTTGTAGAGATGTGGAACCTGATCAGAAACAGACTCCCAAAACACAATCACAGTCAGAGACATTTCTTCTAAGCAACACATTCCTTGTCATTCTCTTTCTTTCATACAAGGATGGTTTCAGTAGCTGAGGGTCAACATTCAGAAAAAGCACCTGATTGGGGTAAAAAATGTGAACAGCCCAAAAAAGAAGGCAGCCACTTGCTAAAACTGCAGTGGTAGTGGCTGATCATACTTGTAATACTGATTCAACTTCAGAGCTATTTCCTGGAATAGCTTTTTTCTCTGTTAGTTTTCACATTGGAAGTTTGAAAGTTGTTGTGATGTCATGTCTTCAACCCAACTTATCCAGTTTATTAGCTTGTTGTGGGCTTTGTGGATCAAAGCCTACTGACTTGCAAACATGAGAAGGTCCATGAACTGGATTGCATTTTCAGCCACAAGTTTAACTTGATCTTCACTGTCTCCCTACTTAAGAGATCACACAGTTTAAGCATGCACTGTGCACCAGGTGTGATTTCAAGCCTCTTGCCCACAAGTTTCTGGAAATATTTCATACACTTTGTGTGGAAATTACCTGCATTAAACCACAAATTCTATCTTGTAGGCACTGACTCTGGTGGAAATGATACAGTTGCACGTTGATCCCCATTTTGACTGGTGACAGACTCTCTGTATTGAAGCTTACTCCCTAGATGATGTTTAAAGTGTTTTTTAAAAAAGAGGAAACCAGGCTATCCACATCAGGAAAATGTGTACACTCTATCGCACTTACTAAAGAAAAGATGTATGTATTGTAGGTGGCATGAATTGTACTACATACCACTCCATGGAGCCCAGCAGAGAAAGCTTTGCACATACATATTGCATTATCAGACAGAAATGCTGAGATCTTGTTAAATTCTAAGCACTAGTTTACAACAACCTCCAGTACAGCTTGTGCCCCAGTCAAAAAATTGACAGATATGTGGTGAACCAGCTGTTTGAAAAACAGGCAGGTTGTGATCTGTCCAGCTCCCAGGTACAAATAAAATGTGCAGAACAGTTATCTTGGGCATCTGTTGCCTCATCTGCTAAAATCAAGATTGATTCATATTCTCCCAAGGCAGATTTTGTAGACTGAACACGAGAAACAATTACTCCTGGTAGATAAACTTGGCAAAGCTTGTTCACACATGGGAAACTGCCGGTATTTGGCACGTTTGGTCAAGTAGTCCCTTAATCTGGGGCTATCAGTTTTCTCCTGAGGGCTATGGATGGCTGTGAATGCCTCCACTAGTGAGAATGTAAGCCTCTCATGTCATCAAACTGGTTTCAGTGGGATTTTTAAAGAATGAGGACATAGTTACTTGTTTCTTGCCTCTGCAGCAGCCTCTCACTTTATATGTGATTTGGACTCTAAATGTGAATCAATGCTGTTGCTCCAGAGTTATGTTGCATGATAAACAAAACAATTCACCAGCCTCTGCATGCAAGGTTTCATAGGTAACTGCCTTACATGATCCTGAGATGAAATGTATTCAGCTTTCTTGGATTTCTTTTCACTCATCATCTTCAGACTTGCCATTGCTGCAACATTGTATCTGCCTTCTTTAAAGAAGGTGCTGAAACCCTTTCCTGACTGGTGCTTTCACTGAGTCTACATCACTATCTCAGCCTCCCAGTAGCTCACTCTCAAGCCACATGCTTTAAGGCTGCAAGGATTGCAACACTTTCTTTGTATTCTGGTAAGCTTTTATTTTCTTCAGGCCATTCCATGCAAAATACCAGGAAATGTTATTTTTGTGGTGATGGCAGAAACTGCTGTTTTTCATGATTTTTGGGAAAATCATGAAACCACAATTTAAGTATGTCCGTAGAGATGGGGTCTTAGGGTAAGGGTGGAGGACAGGTTATTGGAGGCATAGTGGAGCTGAGCATCGGGGGCAGCTGCCACACACAGGAGCAGCAGCAACTTCTGGTTCCCATTGCATCACTGTCGTGATTATACAGCTATTTTTTCCCACCCCTTCTCCCAAGTTGGCACTAAGGATGGTTGTCTTAGTCACCCCACTCTGAATACTCTAGTTGGGATTAATAATGGGCTGGGAGTACAATTTTGATTATTGTGATAAAGCTTGGTCACCTGTTTCTACCTTCTCTGCTTTAGAAGGTAGTGATATGATATGTTCTTGTGTATGGTTTGAATAAATGTAAGATTTTTCCAGAGGACTTCATTTTATTTTTCAGTTTGCCTGCCTACCCACTGAGGTAAACTGTTAACTGCATTTACTCATGGAAGACTACAGGAATACTTTAATAATAATTAGTGGGTTATTACTTTGAGTCTTGTTATTGGCTCAGAGGTTTATTATATAATTTTTATTTTAAAAGTGCATAACTAGGTATGCTAATAATAAAATAGAGTAGTTCAAGTCATTTGAGTGGCAATGCTCTGATACTAGGGTGTAGCTTTAACGAAGCACAACCCAGAAAGAATGTGAAAGCAGAACAGAAGGTACAAAAATGGCATGGAGTTCTTTGTAGACCCTTTGAATATGACACACACTTTGAATATGACAAGGTGTAGGGAGTCTTAAGGGACAAAACCTATGACTTTCTATGCTTTGAAACACCATGGATAAACATGGAATGCCCTTCTGGACTGCACTGATCAGGATTATACATGACCGCAGATTACTTATTTTATTTTTATTACACAAATTCTGCCTTTAGAAAAAGAGAGTGATTTAAATCACTTTTGCATAACTAACGCTCATTTACATCAGATCAAATCCTTACATTTTGCTTGCGTGCTGAGATTCTTCAAATTTTGCCTGCTGTGACTCAATCAAATTTCTGCTTTTAGCTTAAAATCTAATCAAGTCATAGATGATTTTCTCCCTTGCTACAGTTTGCCTAAAGAAGTAAACATTCCCTTATTGAAAGCAACATTGCTTCACTTTCATATCAGATACACAGAAGTTAGCAGATACTTTCCAGAAAAAAACATCACTTTGACAATCTGCTTTCCAATAAATATTGCCTGTTCACTTTATGAAGAAATGGTAATGGGCCACATATCATAAAGTAATGGAGATGCATTTTGTTTTCTGTTGTGTTTACAGGGAAGCATAAAAAAATATTCTTCTGTTCCAATACTTGAATGGGTGGATCCAAGTGAGGAAATAATTTTAAGTATTTGAAATTCAACTTAAAAAAGAGCTTTCCACAGGCAGAGTCCAAATAAAGTTAATCAAAAGAATTCTTTGTAGCCAAGAATTTTGTCTCCTGTTGGCTTCTTCCTTATAAGTAACCTGATAAGTAAGAGATGATCAAGAACTCACTTCATGACTTTTCCTCACATTATTTTTTCCCTCCTGTGGAGAACAATAAACCTTCCAGCTGAACTCAACTACATTTCTTTAATGGCTGGCTTTCCTAGCATGTCTGCAACGAGGACAGGCATCACTGGTAGTGTCACTGCACTAGAAAAGGATTAACCCTTTTCTTTGCCACCCAGTCCAAGGTTGTTGCAAAAGGCATTCTAATCTGTTCCTAAACCAGTGTGACTCTCTTTTTAATCAAGTTAACTGTATAGATCTAATTATAAATGTACAAGGTGGTGGGAGAGAGACGTGTAAAACTTACATCCATTGTGATGACTGGGAAAATTTGTGTCCAGTTACTACCTACAATTTTCAAAAGAATAGCTAAAATACCTCAGATGTGAAGAGTTCTTTCTTTGTTATATGAGTCTGAAAACCACTGGATTTCTGTGCTTCCAAATGTCAATGTCTTCATTCAAGACTTGTACTTGATACAAGAAAACCTAGAATTGCACTAGGTATCATTGTAGGCTATAATCTACTTTTGCACAGCAAGAGATGTTCCTTTCTGTTTCTATTTTTTCATATTATATGTTGCCCATGGCCATTATTTTACTGTGCAAGAAATCTCTAAGAACATTTCCAGATATTATAACAATAGACAGCAAGCAAACACAAAAATCCTCATGTTTCCCTACAAATAGCAGTTTAGGAAGTGGCCATCCCTCCATGGACATAGAATGGCCTCTTTCATTTTGTAGACATGTTTTGAAACTAGCTGAAATCTTGCACTCAGGGAACAAATTAAGCATTATCAGAAAGACTAGACTCTTTGTGGCTGAAGAAAATGGCATGGCCTCACCTAATTCTCTGCATAAACCAGAAGAATTAGCTTAAATAGGGGAGTGCTGCTTGCATTCTTCCAAGAACATGGAAGCATACTCTCTTTGCTCCATAAGATGCATTATGGGTACCTCAAATGCAGTAATTGCAACAACTGTAGCTGAAGCAGTATGTTATCTAATGGGGCCAATCATCAATGGCACAATCATTTCTAATGATACCAAGGACATATTTTAATTACACACAACATATACCTTTTCCTCTAAAATCAGGTCCCGCAAACTGGGGTACAAATATGGAGCAGAGAAGTTGTTTTCTTCACTGGAAATGAAGCATGTCTAAAGATACTCTGCATGACATGCAGCTGTGACGATAGCAGCTGGTTCTGTCTGGCTCAGAAAAATGAAGGGGTAGAATCCCGTGTCAACCCTCTAACAACTGCAGCTATTGGCTGAGCACTGTAATTTGTTCCTGAAGCAGCAAGTTACTTGTAGTATCTTGATGGGCTTTGTGATGTGGAAACAGCATTTTATTTACAGGAGCTTGTATAAAGAACAACCGAGTAAAGAATAAATAGTCTTGCTACTGTTCTTTACAAGGGTCTGGTGCATAACTTTGTATGACACAGTAAGTCTTCCTGGGAATGTGGAGTGTGCAGGAAGTTTAGCATCCCAGAATACAGTATGCGTTACTTGAAGGGACTTGGATGGCAGCAGCAGGGCAGCTCACCGCAATGCCAGTTAGGCAGGGCTGCCTGATTGGGGCCCAGCTGCGCTCTATAAGGGTTGGGCCCTGAACTGCAAAGCCAGCAACAGTTTGCTGCTAGCAACTGGGCAGACAACATCCGGCTGATTTGCTGCTTAAGGAACAACTTTGGAGGTAAGGGCTGGGGCTATGGGGCAGGAGAAGGTGCCATTGTCTTGGGCATGACTGAAAACTGCACAGTGCTGGGGACAGGTGGCCTGATGGGACTGTCTGTGGTGGGACAGATCCCCAGAAATGCCAGGCTAGTTACCTCCCCAGTTAAAGACAAGTATGGGGTGCCTCCTAACCCCAGCCCCACATCCCTGGTGGGTAAGATCAAGCAGGGGGATCCCAGACTCACTGAAAGTACTGAGGCAGGGCCCAGGTTAGTGGAGGGACCTGTGGCAGTGCCCAGACTCTGCAGTGTAAGTCTGAGGCTGCATATAGGAGCTAGAGTTAAGCTCCAAGGGGGGCCTAGCTTGGCTGTCTCCTGGGAAGCCACACTTCCTGTACACTCTGTTTCCAGGAAGATTCACTCTATGTCACTGAGTTGGCCATGATTCTTTTTCCCCTGCAGTATGCCTTCTAAAAACAAGGTGAACATCTTATCTAGGGGGTGAGGGGAGGGGACTGCTGTATACACAAATCTATGGTGATTAACTTGGGGCATAAAATCACTATTATAAGACAATGAAAGACCTAATCGAAGGAAATACCCAATGATATCACTTACTATTGACTTCCCACTGAGCTTCCCTGAAACTTGCATATCTGTTAACTGAAAAAGATAAAAAAAAGAAAAATAGCTATACCCCACTTCCTTTCAACTATTACCTAGTGTGCCAGCCCTGTAGCCCCAGAAAGTGGCACAAGAATCAAAGGCGAAATTCCCACTTTTATATGGAAAACCGTATGTGTTAGGGTCACAAGCCAATGGTCCAAAGGAAGAGATAAAAGGTACAGAAACATCAACACTAGTAGCACGCACTCAGCATCTTAATTTCCCACCACAACTCAGGAGGTGTCCCCAAACAAGTCTTTAGTGCCTAGAGCACTCAGACAGCAGGCTGTGGCTGCCACCAAATCTGATTCCAGTCCTTTCAGTCCACAGTCCTGGCTGATCAAGTCAGTGAGATCTCCAGCTCCACCTTACACTCTCCTATGTGGGGTTGACCAGGCTCCACATGCGCACTACTCTCTCTTCCCCTTACTCTAGCCTCAAGCTTCCTCTTCCTTTGCCCAGTAGCCTCTGGGGTTTTTGGGAATTGCAGTCCAAATGAACAGACATCACAGCTCCACAGACTCCCCCCTGGTTCCACCTGCTGTTATACACATTATATTCACATTATACTAGTAGAGCAGTAAGGAAGTAACCTCATGTATTTATGACTTAGGCAGGCGGAAGTTATGGACTGATGCTTTGTGTTCTTTTCCATACTAATCTTTGCTGTTTAGCACAGTTGTGTCAGAAACCCTAAATATAAGCAGATTTCAGAGTTGTTCTTATGAATATGAAAAGAAAACAAGACTAGAGCATTCCTTTAATGTTACAGATACCACTATCAGTGATGAATGACAGTGGCTATAGGTTTAGGTATTTGTTGAGTAAGCTTTGGCTTAAATTTCTATTTATGTGAAAAAAATGTAATGCTGAAATGGGAGAAGGTGAAAACAACAATTTACTAAAGGATTTGTGTACTTTCCGTGAGATGTGTTCCTCTAACCTGAGATTGACTTCACAGATTAAGTATGAAGATATAGTAAAATATGTAAAATGAAATCAAGGCTTTCCATTACAGTAGGCTTTACATCAAGTCTAATCTCACTGGTGTGATGAACTTGTTTCTTTTATCTAGGATTTCCACCTTTAAAGATGATACATGGAAAAATTATTGGGTATAAACAAGAAGCAACTTAACAGAAAATGCTAAGAAACTGCTGTTTCTGATTGGGTAAAGAACACAAATGACACTAATATAAAAAAATAATAAAAATATCCCATCACAGAGATGTTAATACATGCACAACAATGTAACAATATTAAAGGCTATTTGAGAGAATAGATATAAACAAACAATGGGAATTACACAAATTGATATAAAATATACAGAACAGGTCAAATAAACATAATTATTAAATCATACAAACCCAGTAGGAGAAAAAAAAACATTAATATGCTTAACACTTACATTTATATTTGGCTTTATGTTCAGGACCAATGGAATAATATTCACATACATAAATCAGCAAAGCTAAAAGTCATATAGAATAATTTCTCTAGGAAAAATCAGTAGAATGGAATGGAAAAACCTGCAATGTTTAATGTGAGTTTTGGCATGTCCACATCAGGATTGAAATTTGCAAAACTACTTAAAGGAGGTAGATGCCCAAATCTTTTTAATGTAATATTTGATCTGTTCTTTTGGGACACCAGCTTGAAGTGATTTGAAATAAACTAAATACATATATATATTTTATAACAGGCTTATTTCTAGCCTGCTTTAAAACACTACCTTGCTACTACTTCTCTTACACAGGGAAATAGACAGCTCCCTTTTACTGCTCTCTCATGCCTTGATGATACAATATCTCATCAGTATAATAAATATGCCAATTTGATTTGACTTGTCTAGGAGTGATATAACAGAAAGGAGCTTTTTTCCACATCTTCACTATAAAATATTTCTGCTGTTTTTGTACTGTTCCTATTTATCACTAGCAAAGAGATAGATGAAATAAACATTTGGACACCAGCACTCACAGTGGTTGTTTTTCAACATGGTAGTTTTCACTAATACTAAAAACTACTTTTTAGTTATTTCTGCAGCAAAATCCTCAGGTGTGCATGAAAGCAATTCAGATCACAGATAGATGACTAACTCCCTAGACATCCCAGACTATAAGCCAAAGAAAACATACTGGTAATTTACATATTTAAAAAAAAAAATAAGTAAGAGAGAGATTAAAAAAATAAACAGAAGAAAAGAAAACAGGGAAACATCATCATAGGACATGCCCCAAAGACATCAACTAAACAGAAACAGTATACTCAGTGGACACTTCCCAGATTTTTTTTAGCAACACTTGGCTATTTGTTTTTTTCAGTAAATTACATGTCTGCTAGGGAAAGTGGAAGGACTTTCTCTCTGTTAGGATAAGAGCAGATCGATAAAACTGAAAAAAATGAGACTGTATAATATGTTTTCTCCATACTAGCAATATTGATATCCTGGATGAATATTTCTGTATTGCTACTAGCTGGAAAATATTACAAGTTGTTAACAAATGCCATGGCACATGCACTTTGTTTTCATTGAAATTGGAGCAAAATAAAGTCATTTTATTAAAAGTATAAATATAATAAGTTTTTAGGCTATTGTCAGTCACCTAAGCAATTAAAATTAAAAGACAGGAATATCCAAATTTTATGTAGCTTTAAAAGTAAAAAACCTTATTTTATAAATTAACTTATTACTACTATATTTACTGAATTCCAAGATGAGGGCCACCCCCTACTGCAATTGATAAAGGGGGAAAAGACCCTCATCTTATTGTTGCATACAAGGAAATGTTACTAAATACGTTGTCAATCATTAAACCGATATCAAAAAACATCATGGTCTCACCAATGGAAACCAACTATGAAGCTGATTAAATGTAGCCAACACTGAGCATAACTATAAAACATAATGGTCCACATTGATCAAACATACTGATGGGAACCTACCATAAGGATAGGTTAGACCAGCCCATAATAAGATATATGTTAGTGCTCATTAAACACAATCCTCATCACATGTGATTCTTTTTTTAGTTATGGTGATTTACAATATTGCATACCTAAAATCCCTCTGTCAGCCTCTCAGCCTAGCACATTTTATTACTGTGGCCCCACCTGCTGTGAGGTGAAGCTGTACTGGGTTGCCCTGTGCATCATCTGCACATAATTTTTTGGAGCATTCCAGGACTTTTGACAAGAATACCAGGTAACGCGGGGCCCCTACAGGATAGGCTTGGCAGTCTGGTGATTGCAGCAAATGAAAAAGCTGACCTATTCCTGAACAAGGACTAAGACCTCTCCCCAGCTAGAATTGCAGATGGACCCAAGGGAGGCACAGCCATGCCTAGGACCTGGGATGACCTAATTAGGGAACTTTTGGAGGGGCTGGACATGTTTAAATCCATAGGTCCAAATGCTCTTCACCCAAGGGTGATGAGAGAATTGGCAGGGATCATAGCAGGGCCTCTGGCACAGCTCTATGAGCACTCATGGGCCACTGGCCAGGTACCAGAGGATTAGAAAAGGGCCAACATAGTCCCCATTTACAAGAAAGGGAGAAAAGAGAACCCTGGCAATTATAGGCCAGTCAGTCTTACCTCAGTTCTGGGTAACCTTTGAGAAAGTTAGCAAGGAGCATATCTGCAAAGGCCCAGGAGGGACGGTAATGCTCAGGGGTAACCAACATGGGTTCACTGAGGGTACATCCTGCCTGACTAACTTGGTTTCTTTTTATGATCAGATCACAAAGTCCCTGGATGAGCGTGTTGGGGTGGATGTCATCATCTGTCACATTGGTGTCAGAAGCGGAATGGCTAAGTTCGCCGACAACACCAAAGTCTGGGGTAAAAAATCTATACGTGAGGATAGGAGGGTGATCCAGGCTGATCTGGACAGACCCATGAAATGGGTGGACGAGAACCTGATGGTGTTTAACACTGAAAAATGCAAGGTTCTCCAACTTGGGAGGAAAAACCTGGAGCATGCTTATAAGTTCGGTTGTGCTATGCTGGTTAGCACTGCAGATGAAAGGGACTTGGAGGTCATGGTTGACCACAAGATGAACATGAGCCTTCAGTGTGATGATGCTATGTAAAGCAAGCAAAACACTGGCTTGCATCCATAGATGCTGCTCAAGCAAATCCCGGGACGTCATTCTCTTGCTGTACACGGCCTTGGTGAGGCTGCAGTTGGAGTACTGCATTCAGTTTTGGGCTCCACAATTCAAAAAGGATGTGGAGAAGCTTGAGAGGGTGCAAAGGAGAGTCACGTGCATAATCAGAGGTTAGGAAAACAGACCTTATGAAGAAAGGCTGAGAGCCATGGGGCTATTCAGCCTGGAAAAGCGCAGGCTCAGGGGTGATCTGGTGGCCACCTGTAAGTTTATCAGAGGTGCTCATCAGGATCTGGGGGAATGTCTGTTCATCAGAGCCCCCTAAGGGATGACAAGATTAAATGGTCACAAACTCTACTGTGACTGTTTCAGGCTGGACATAAGAAAGAACTTCTTCACTGTCCGAGCCCCCAAGGTTTGGAATAGACTGCCGCCAGCGGTGGTTCAAGCACCCACTTTGAATGCCTTCAAGACACATTTGGATGCTTATCTTGCTGCGATTCTGTGATCCCTGCTGACTTCCTGCCCCTGGGGCAGGGGGCTGGACTCGATGATCCTCTGGGGTCCCTTCCAGCTCAAATATCTGTGAAATCTATGAAATTTCTGGACTCCAATGGGAAGTGGAGTCCCCCAGGGCTTGATCCTGGGGCCTGTGCTATTCAATATCTTTATCAGCGATCTGGATGTGGGTGTGGAATGCACGTTGCCTAGATTTGCTGATGACACCAAGTTGTGGGGCAAGGTGGGCATGCTGGAGAGGAGGGACAGAATCCAGCTAGATCTAGACAAATTAAAGAGGTAGGTGGATGAGAATAGAATGGAATTCAAAATAGACAAGTGCAAAATACTGCATCTAGAAAGAAGGAACCAGCAACACACCTATAGGTTAGAGAACACCCTTCTTGTAAACATGGTGGCAGAAAGGGATCTTGAAATCATTGTTGACTCCAGGATGAACATGAGCTGCCAATGCGAGGAAGTGGTCAATAAGGCTAATTGCACCTTTCATCTACAGGTGCATCATAAACAGGTCCAGGGAGGTGATCCTTCCCCTCTATGCAGCATCAGTCAGGCCACAGTTGGAGTACCGCATCTAGTTCTGGGCGCTGCACTTCAAGAGGGATGTGGCTAGCACTGAGAGGGTTCAGAGGAGGGTTACTCACATGGTCAAGGGGCAGTGGGGCAGGCCCCACAAAGAAAGGCTAAAGGGCCTGAACCTATTCAGTCATCACAAAAGAAGGCTGAGAGGGGATCTGGTAAACATTTACAAACTCACCAGAGAGGACCAGTGGGAATTGGAGAAGGCTTTGTTCCCCTGGGCACCAACTGGAATAATGGTCACAAATTGTTAAGGAGAAGGTTCAGGCTGGACATCAGGACACATTACTTTACAGTTAGGGCTGCCAGGTTCTGGAATGGGCTCCCATGTGAGATGGTACTCTCTCCTACCTTGGGGATCTTCAAGAGGAGGCTGGACAGATATTTGGTTGTGGTGATGACCCTGGTAGCCATTCCTGCCCGGGGCAGGGGGTCGGACCTGATGATCTGTTTAGGTCCCTCCTGACCCTAAGCACTATGATACTATGAACAACCAGTTTCAGTCATGAGTGGAAGCTACTTTGTTGAGGGTATTTGGAGTATATATACATACTGAGCCATGTTGAGCTGTGGGGTCACCATGGAGGGCAGGACCACACTAATCATATGTGGCAGACTGTGACAGGACATGACAGACAGATTCTGGGTATGTAGTGTCATGGTATACTATGACCTGAAATGCTGTTGACTCTGCTCAAGCCAAGCCCAGTAATCTATGTGGTAAATCATAAGCCTTTTGGCTTTGGACTACTACCACACATGATATACCTGCCGGGAGAAATACCACTAAATTCAAGCCAAAATCTGGGTATCTGAACCTCAAGACTTCTGGACCTGGGGCTTGTATTTAGGATGCTTGCTTGGATTTGGAGAGTATCCAGAGCCCCACACCTATGGTTATGGAAAGGAACGAGAGCCACATAGACTTGACAATTGAACTCTGTTCAGTCAAACTTTGTTGTATTTTGCCCAATTAAATCTGGAACTAATTTAGTCCTTGAAAAAAATTAGAAAAATAAAAAAATAAACACACACATACATTATATATATTATAAACATACATACATGTATACACGCACATGTATGTGTGTGTGTGTGTATTTATTATTTTATTTTTTTCAAGGACTAAAGTGTGTGTGTGTGTGTATGTGTGTATCTCAAATCACCACCACCACCCAATGTTTGCACAGCCCTACTATATGTATATATATCTATATAGTAGGGCTGTGCAAACGTCGGGTGGTGGTGGTGATTTGATTTGAAGGAGATTCAGCCTGATTTGGTGACCAAATCTCTGAATCCAAATCAAATAAGGGGAACAATTAAAAGGTCTGAATCAGTACAAAGCTCTCCAAATTGTTAGAAAAGATTTGGAGAGCTTCAATGATTTGGGCAGTCCCCAGTGGCTGCAGCAGGGAGCTGCAGCTGGACTCAGAGCTGGTAAGTAGGGGTGGTGAGGGGGCTGGAGGAGGGGGCAGGGTACCATGGGAGAACCTTTGCCAGCCCCTGCCTGTGCCCCCAGCTCCCCCAACCCCCAACCACTCCCCCAGCCCCCCATGGTTGCCCTGCCTGTCCCAGTTGCTGACCCTTTAAAGAAAAGCCCCAGTGCTCACCAGGTGCTGCTGGGTGGGGGGTGATCCTTGCTGTCCCCCACTGCCCCATGTTGCATGGAGGGCTCTGCAGAAGCCCCCCAACACCCCAGCCACTCCCCCAGCCACCCCATAGGTGCCCTGCCCAGTACAGCTCTGACCCTTTAAAAAAACAAACCAAAAAAACCTCCAGGATTTATCACTCTTGCCATGGCCCTGGGGTTTTGAGGGACTTGGGCAGAGACCCCCCCATACATGGTGTGGGGAAGCAAGGATTACCCCCCCCACGAATGGTTAGTCCAGAGGTTTTCTCAGTTTCATTTGTCTTAAAGGACAAGAGCTGGGGTGGGCAGGATAGCCATTGGAACATCTTCATTTGAACTGTCATGCAATGAGGGTTAAGATTTCAACAGAATTGGGCCCTTTTATAGCACTCTGCGGCCATAAATGGCTGTAAAGTACTTTCAGGGGGAAAGATCAGGCAAAAATTGTCACTTCTGTCTCTGTTTTGTGTGTTCTGTTTGCTACTTATCTAAACTATGCCACTTACAGAAAACTACATAACTTAGTTCAATTCCACCTCAGGCTTATTGAATGCCAGTACCTCAACTAACTCTTCAGTTTCTCTCATCATTAATTTCTTCAGGCCTCAAATTTCTAAAGTAATGTAAAGTAATAGAATTGCCTTAGTGAGGATATACAACTTCCTGCTACAGACATATGTGATCGGAGTGCCAGGATTGTTCTGTGAATGATCTGTTTCTATATGAATATTTATGTGAGAAAATGTATTAAGGCTGCCTTTATGCCCTATATTTTGGCTTGCTTCATAGTATCATAGTATCTAGGGTCAGAAGGGGCCTAGAACAGGTCATCTAGTCTGACCCCCCAACCAATGGCAGGAACGCATGCCAGGGTCACAGGACCCCAGCCAAGTACCTATCTAATCTACTCTTAAAGATGCCCAAGGTAGGATCAAGAACAACTTCCCTAGCAAGCTGGTTCCACATCCTAGCCACCCTCACTGTGAAGTAGTGTTTCCTAATGTCCAACCTAAACCTGCTCTCCAGTAACTTGTGACCATTGGTCCTAGT
>JAGPOW010001543.1:58025376-58043451 GCA_030014935.1 Caiman crocodilus | reverse complement strand
CCTGTTGTCCTTGATCCTAGTCGCCAGGCGAAGCTCTACTCCCGCCTTGGCCTTCCTAATAGCCCTCCTGCACTCCCAAGCACAAGAGGAGTACTCCTCTTTGGAGACTGCTCCTCTCTTTCAAAGATAGTAAGCCTCCTGCTTAGCCCTCAGGGTCCCCCGAATATCCCTATTAAGCCATGGGGGCTTCCGGGCACTTTTGCCCATCTTGCATCAGGCAGGAACCTTCGCCCCTTGAGCTTGGAGGATCGTCTCCTTAAGGAACGTCCACCCTTCATGGATGCCCATGTCCTCAACCATACAATCCCACAGCACCTCCTCAACTAGCTTCCTGAGCTCTCTGAAATTGGCTCTTTTGAAGTCTGGGATCCTAATCATAGTGTGGGTCCTAGCTACACTGCGCTGGACAGCAAATCTTAAGACATCTTCATCTATCCAGTTCTAAAGAGTTTCCTTTATACATCAATTGTGTGATATTTCTTGCCAGACATACTTCCAGATCAAACATAGGTCATTTTATATCCATGCAACTATGAGTCATGAGTAATATTTTATCTTCTATATATTCACCTCTGAAACTGAAGCCTCATACATGTTTAGTAAATTACAATAATGTACATTGTTTTAAAGAAAAATGTGAATCCTGGTGTTACTAGAAGATAAATTAATTGAACTATTATAAAAGCTGTAGCTTTTACAATTGAAACAAATATGATTTCAATCCATGACAACACAACTTTTGAGAAGTATTAAAGAAAGAGGCCTATCCAAAATGGAGTAGTTATTTTACAAAGTTGATGTGTTTATGAGAAATCTATAAAGGCTTCATTGTATTCAGTTTTCATAAAATGACATGAAACCATCTATAAAAGAGCTTCTTTCTTAATACTAGCTATAGGAAAAAATATTAGAAACCAAGTGAAAGACTTCAATAGAATGCCTGGAAAAGCAGAATTTGATAAAGGATAGCACATGGAAAGCCAAATTGAATTTACTGTGTTTGTAGAAACTGTTTGAGGTTTTATTTTCCTGACAAGGGATTCCTAGGCATGAAATGAAAATAGCATTACTTGGATTTTCACAAACTAAAATAGCATTGATTAATGACTTGGATTCAGAGTCCTGAGTAGGAGAAAATTTGCCAACAAAGCTAAACTGAAAAATATGGGAGATGCTTGGAAACAATGAAATCACAATACAGATGTGTTGCATTACTGCCAGCTATGCTTACAGTAGTTTACTGTAAAATATCATCTTAACAGAATTTTTTTTATTCAGCCATTTTGGTGTTTGATTCTACATTGAGAAAGGTTGAACAGAAGCAGAACAGTGTTCCTTGTTCAAGATTTGTTACAGTGCAGAATTACTAATTGTTAAATTTGCTAAGTAGAGTAATGAGTTTAAAATAATTTTCGATACATTTTTCAAGATTTCATGTGAGAGCAGATGATGCCAGGGTACAATCTCCTGCCTGGTTTAGCAAAATATCAAAGGAAGAAGAAATAGCTCTTTGTTGTATAAAAAGTTAAGAGTCTGATCAAGACTAATTAGTTGCACAGTAAACATCTTGACATTGCTGGACTAGCAAGCTGCACGGATCTGGGCCAGGTCCTTTCCCCCCGCAGCCCTCGGGACATCCCCCCCCACCACTCCCCAATCCCCCTACACTCCCTTGCCACCCCTCATCCACCCACACCCATGAACTCCCCCCGCACTTACCTTGGACAGCACTGCGGGCCAGGGTCAGCAGGAGCACCAAAGAGGCCAAAACCAGAGCATCTCTTTTGGAGGACCGACTCCCTGCTAGCTCCAGTCATGGTCTGGAACCTTACCTTGCCCTGCTCTATTGCAAAGCATTTTTTTTAGACCCCTGGATATCCAGGAGTCTAATTTTCTCGCCATGCTGCAAACTTGCAGTACAGGGAACATTTTTCCATTCCTGCATGTGGCACTTGCCCTGCCTCAAAGGGTGCCCCAGGACTTGGCTGGACCTGGCATATGGTCCTCACATGTTACACCAGGTCCTGTCACCATGGGCCCAGCCCAGCTGAGTGACAGAGCAGCCCCAAGGGTGGCAAGAACCAGCTGGGCCTGGCACATAGTCCCCACGTGCTGCACTGGGTCCTGCCACCACAAGACTGGCCCAGTTGGGTGGCAGGAACAGCCCCAGGGCTGGCAGGACCTGGATGGGCTTGGTGCATGGTCCCCCTGCTGCTGCTGTGAAAGGTCAGTTACAGGCCCTGGTTGGGGGGGCTGGGACCCTCCAGGGTGAAGCTGGGACCCTGCATGGGAGAGGGACCCTTCAGGGTGCCTGGAACCCTGGGTAGGGGGGCATTCCATGTGCTGGGGGGCTGCACCCTGTGAAGGCCAGGGGACCCACCTCTCCTGAGCACCACCTAAGGTTCCCCACACCCACAGTCCCCCAGCAATTGCTCCACACCTATCCACACCTACCCACAGACCAACCCATATCCCTCCACACACACCCATACACCCACCCACTTCCCTCACATCCCTTCTCACCCCCTTCTTGCAAACAACACATCCCCCATCACACACCCATCATGTGTGAAGAAAACAACACATTTAGGTATTTAAAATTTATTTTTTTCATGATGATAGGTATCTGGTAGGCTTCCAAATTGCTTTAACACTGTAAATATACCAATAAAGCATTACCCAACTGATCACTGTCTCTCTCTTTCCATCTCTCTCTAGATGTGTGTGTATGTGTAGAGTGGGGGGGTTGTTTGTTTTAACTGTGGAAGAAAATGGATTTGGGGTATAAAAAAGGATTTGTGATGCTGCTGCAGCAGTCCATCTGGCACAAGGGGTAGTGTCCCCAGATACCAAGCAGCTGGGCCCCAGAAGCTCCTGAGAGTGAGTACCCCAGAGCTGCTTGCCAGGGCAGCTTTTTGTATGGACAGGACAACTTTTTATACTGATGGGGACAGCACAGGTGCTGTCCATGACTGGAGTAGCCAGGCAGGGTTATTTTTCCCCAAGTGGCACAATTTTCTCCACAATAAAGTGCATGTCTAAGAATGTGTGCTGAGGCAAAAAAACCCAGCCCAAATTTGTACCACTTCTATTTGAGCTGTTGCAAGTGCATGTGCTTGCATGTGTGGATGTGCCCTTGGTGTCTACATGTGCCAATTAATTTACTCTGTAAATACGGTGAGGAGGAATTGTGGGGGTGGGGGGTTAACCCCTGAGTTGAACAGGCCGGGGATGAAAGGGTTCAGGAATGTTTCGCCCTATTACTCCTCTCCCATCCTGAATAAGAAATCCAAAGCTGATGTAAGGAAATAAATGCTTTACTTCCAACTTGAACACCGTAGACACACTCCTCCAAATACCACCGTGAGGCACTTCAACACTTCATACCCACTCTGAAAACTCCACCGTGAGGCACTCCAACGCCTCGTAACACCACAACACCATGAGGCACTCCACCGTCTCGTACCCACTCCGTGCCAGCAATTCCCTTTAAACTCTGTAGTAAACGCCACAACTGAAAAAATTCAACTGTAGGGAACCCAAGAGCTCTTGATAGTCTGCAGGGGATAAACAATCTGATGGGAGTGTCCAAGGGGTAAAGGAAACCATGGATGCAGGACCTTGGTGAGGGTGATCAAGCCTCCCAATGCTTTGTGCGGTCCCGCCTTTTCCTTCCTGGGATTTTGTTTTTATACTGCCCTGACGGCCAATCAGCTCAGGTCTTACTTTCACACGCTTTTCAAGCTGCATGAGCCAGGCATTTTGCTGGATGCATGCTTTGCATGGCTGATTGGGCTGCACCCACTGTTTCCCCTTCCAGTGAGCACGGTTTGCTGGCGTTTGGTCACTATTCATCACCACATATTTATTACGAGCCCCCTTGACCAAATGCCAAACTCGGATATGCTCGAGCTCGAGAACTTCCCTGCTTACACTTAAGTTTCAGTTAACTAAACATGTAAAACATAACATCATTAACAATTTATCAAAAGTGTCGTCAAATGCATAAAAGTCCAGCAACTTGGATGGTATCAGGTCTGTCTGCTCTAGTCAGGGCTTGTCGCAGATGGGTCCATCTATGGCAACGGGTGTTGATGTCTCACACCACGTCGTGCACTGGTGACCTCGTACCATCTCAAGCTAGAAAACAAACTTAAGATTCATTAATAATTGCACTACGTTGGCTTAGCCAGTTATGATGGGCCAAGATGGTGTGTGTGGGTGAGACTGCTTCAAGAGAAATTAAGTAGGTGTTTGGGTACTCACTGGGTTCGAATACAACACCGGGAACTGGACTTGGACATTTGCTAGTGGCTGTGGGAACAGCTGTCCACACTGCCTCTTGCGTCAAGTAACACGGCTTCCAAGCTGGACGTGCTACTGGATCATGCTCATCCCACAAGGTCTTGGTAGTGTTCATGGCGATCAGTACATCATTATTGTACTTGTTCCTGTTTTTGAACGACCCATTCTCTTTTAGTCTCAATTGCTCTTTGTATAATCCTATTTGTCACTCCACAATGCCATTGGACTGTGGATGATAAGGTAGATGATGATGCCACTGAACATTGTGTTCTGCTGCAAATCGCTCTAAGCCCTTAGAGTTCAAGGGAGGTCCTCCATCAGAATGTATGATGTGAGGGACCTGCCAGCGAGCGAAAGCGAACTGTAGGCATTCCTGAATCACAGAAGTGGTGGTCTTTCTCATAGGAAGGATGAGGATCTGTCGAGTTCCCAGACCTACAACTGCTAATCTTTTATTTGGTGGCTTGGCTCCTGGGAGCGGTCCAAGTAGATCTACTTGCCATACCTTTCTTGGAGCATAATATGCCAGATGGTAAGTGCCTTTTTGGTGCCTGTGATGTGCCAGTTTTTCTTGCACACAGGCAGAGCAAACTTGAATCATCTTTGTCCATTGCTCTATGGTTGGCCCTCCTTTTCCTTGTTCTCTCCAGCAAGCTTGTGCTCTTTTTGCTCCAGGGTGTCTCCAGTGTTCATGGAGCCAGGCCAGAAATGGATTGGTATCAACGACGTCTGCGACATACAACTGAGACGTGTCCTCTTTGTCTCTAGATTCTTGCTGAGCTAGTAACCGATCTACAGTGGCATGCACGGGGTCCATGTTGGGTCAATGGGATCGAGTTTGCTTGATTAAGGGACAGATGGAAAATTTTAGCAAGGTTGCCTTGACATCATCCCAAAGGTTCATATGCTCCTTTACCCGTGCCATTTCAGTAACAATTTTGTATATGTACTCTGAGTTCACAGCTATAACGGGCACCTGAAGTGTTCCGTCATGATGCTGATAAGTGTGCTTAAGAGCTAATTGAAATCCTCACAGTTCAGATGCCTGAACTGATTCTTCTGGATGAGCTACTTGGAGCTCGTAGTCGTGACAAGGGTCACAATAATATCCGTGACTTCCATTACCGCGGGAAGTGCCATCTGAAGCTATCCATGCTGGAGATGTGGTCCCGTACAGCTGCTGCACAGTGGAATTGTCTTCCTCAATGGTTGAAGTCATTTCTCCATTTGCAAATTGCCATGCCGACCAGTGATACTGATGACGGAGGACTAGAACGCTCCAGGTCTTTGATGTGCCCTGATATTCTAGATGCGCCTTACCAGGATCAAGCAATTCCAATATTGTTCCACCAGGCACGATGAGTACACCTGGGTTTACTGCAAGATGTTCTCCCAGTTGAGCTGCAGGTATGATCTTCCCCAAGCAACCATATCGGTGTTGGTAGTTCTGAAGTGTGCGGTGACCAGTGTATGCAAGGTTTCTTGTCTTAGCATCACTAGCTGTAAACCAAATATGCTCCGTAGCATAACACGTAGGAATTATCAAGGGGTTACTGACAGGGGGCGCGATCAAGCGCATCTCCTTAACTTCTGTCATAACCTTCTGCAGTGCAGCTTGATCATGCTCATCCCATGGAGTTCTACACTGCGCCTTTTTATGAATCTGTTGCTGCAATCTCTGGAGGACTTTTAAGTGTGGTGGTGTTATAAAGTGACAAAAACAGTTCAACTGGCCCAGCAGGCCCTGAAAATCTGCCTGTGTAGTCAGCCAGGGCAGGAGTAACTTGGGGCTGGCATTATGTGCCATCCCTGACCGTCGCCGTCCCATGAACTGTGTCCCCAAGAATTTGATGTCTGACAATGGTTCATTCATGGACTTAGTTTGACTCACGGTCCCTCCTTGGTCACTCAAATAGGTCTTCAGGTCTGTAGTAATGGTACGAACTACAGAGTCATCGTGTCCTATGATAATGATGTCATCAACGTAGGTCCAGATGTGAATATTTGTAGTCTCCGGGCGGAGGTGAACAAAACCTTCAATCGTCTCGTTTATATCCACAGTTGCTAATGCTAGTGCATTGCAATAACCCTGTGGGCAAACTTTCCAAAACGACATTTGTCCACCCACACACATATTAAGAATACCTTGTGGATCATGTATAGGGATAGAATAGAACATGTCCTTTAGATCTAGGGTCATGTCGAACCACTTTCCTTCCCTCTGTATTTTAATTATGCCCTCAAGGATATCTGAGACAGTTTGTGCAGTGAGCAATTGGAGGGGTTTACAATGTTGATTCACCTTTCTGTAGTCTACCACCAGATGAGCCTCCATCAGCTTTCCTGGCTTTGGAATGCCCCATCCAGCTGAGAGATATGTAGAGGATTCTACAGGCTGGATACACTCTCATCTGCAAAAGTCATCCAAAAGGTTTCAAACCTGAGGTTGTAAGTTGGTACATGTCAGGATTGGATGATATCACCAAGGCACAGGGTTTATTAGCATTGGCTGATGTTTTTCATTTGGTGAGACCGTTAATGGAAGTGCTGAATATATGACATCTTTCAAGGCTAATGCTCTAATCACAGGGATACCCAAAATGTTTATGCCCCCTAAGACTCCATGCAGGACCTTTTTATCAATCCCAAACTTAACTACAGGTGTAGATGTCATAGCATTTAGCCCTTGTAGAAAAACAACTCTAGGTGTTTTAACATGGGGTGTCTCAGATCTTATTACATTTACTTGGGCTCCTGTATCTAATAGAAAGCGTATGGGTGTAGGAATAGAATTTACAGTAGCACTTACGTTATAAGTTCCATACGGGCGTTCATCAATATGCCGGCCGTCGTTGCCCGCATCAATGGCCATGTCACGGCGGTGTCCTACAGGAGGGCCGTGATCTCCTGGAGGCCCTCCGTCCATGCCAAGTCTGGCCCAAGGCACCCTTAATTCTCGCCCACCACGACCTTAATGACAATAGATATAGGATGGGAGGCTGCCTTTATACCGCCTTGGGCGCAGCATACCGGGACCTTCGTCCCCGCGATATCCCGGACCCACCGGGATGTTCCCCCCCCCGTATGCTGGGTGCGTTTCAGGCACCCTGGCCTTAGGGCCAAATGTAGCTCCTACCACCCCTGATACCACATCCCAAGCCTTGCTGATGTCCCGGACATTGGTGTGTCAAAATCAAGCCTGCCCGCTCTCTCGGGCCTTCTCTATCCGTGCCCCCCTTTCTCTAGAAGCTTGTCCTAGCGAGCCACCGGTCTTGCGGGCCCACCGCATGGCTAACCTCTTCTCAGGCCAGGCGTACCGTGCTGCTATCCCCTTTTCAACCAGGGGACCACCGCAGCACTTGCCCTTCTCGAGGAGGCACTCTGCTGCTAACCCCTGTCTCTCCTGGGGTCCACCGCAGCAGCCAGCCTCAGGCCAGGGTCTAATGCCACACTAGCCTCTTGCTGGTTTGACGTGCCCCTTCTCGGGCTTCTCAATGCTGCCCCTTGTCTGGGCTCCTTAAAATACCGCCCCCTTCTTGGGCTTCTCAACACTGCCCCTTCTCAGGCTTCTTAGTATGTATTGCCCTCTTGGGCCTCTCCCAAATGCTGCCCTCTCTCGGGCTTCTCATTGCCCCTCTGGGGCTCCTCAGAATACTGCCCCTGCCTAGGGCTTCTCAAATACTGCCCTCTGCTAGGGCTTCTCCATAGCCACCCCTCTCGGGCCTGGGGTCTCCTCACCACGTATTGCTGCGCCCTCTCTGGCGCTGAATCGTGCCCTCCCGGGCACCAGAGCCCCACACCCTGTGGGTCCCTATGAGCCCTCCTCCTTCCCCTACAGCCTCACCCAAACCACCGGTGTAATACAATACTAACAAAACATAACCCAAGCCTCCTGGCTATAACCAAACATCAGGCACCTGGCCATAACAAAGTAAGCCTCCCGGCTACCACTCCACATCATTGCTCCAGGCTCTGGAGCTCTTGTGAGCTGCAATCACATTACTGTCTCTGGGAGCTCCTGCCCCTCCAGCTGCTGGCAGAGAACTACCAGCCTGACTCTGGCTTTACAGGGCCAAGCCCTGCCCCCTAGGTCAGCTGACTCTCCTTAGCTGCCCCGGCAACCCACAGCTGCACTGCTTAGTCACTTCTGAGGCCTCTCCCCAGCAGTTTTCTAAACACAAGGAGCAAGGCAGCAAGGTGCGCCACGACAGGCCGCTACTCATTTTTTTTTATTTTCCGGTCCTTGTCCAGATCTAAACCCTAGAAACTGCGCCAATCTCCTTTGTGCTTCGTTTCCCAGCTTACGAAGCTGGTTTCTTGTCAAGTCGTTTCTGCTCATTAGAAATGAGAACATGGCATGCTCCTCAGCCATATAATCTGGTGGTCGTCTGTGTGGCCAGTGATCAGCCTGAGGCTTATCAGGTGTTGTTCTTTGCGTGCCGACTCCTTGCACTGTCGCTGGCAGGGTGAGCGTAAGCTCTGTTCTCCGTGCTGTAGTGAGCTTTTCCAAGCTACTTAAGACGTTTCCTATTGGTCTGTTTGTTAGTGGGTGTAATAACAAACAGAACATGGGTGTGTTAATGCCTCCATAAATCTCTACACAAGCTTCTACCACTGCTGCAGATACAGGGACTTTCCCGGGTTCATTGCACCATCGGTGCGGCCAGACACTGTTTGCTTGCTGCAAAGTTAAATTTAATGGGTGACGTCCTGTGTCCCAAGTCAGATAACTAGATCCTGCTATCGCATATAAAAGCTGTGTAGGCGATGTGTCATTAGGTGGATCCGCATGCCAAGCATTGGCTCTGGTCAACAGTGCTGAAACCACAGTAGTGCACCACGGAATTGGCCAGATTTTGTTGCGCATTGTCTGAGTTGTATCATTACACGCTTCTCCCCGCCATGCAGGTTGACGCATCAGCACGGTGCACTCTTCAGAGTCCACTAATTCTGATCCATGGTTCTAATATCAGTCGTCCCAACCATATCACTAATGTTTCACCTGGTGTTAATTGGGTATCTTTTGTTAGTTCCTGTAGCTCCCCCCTAGTATGCATGCGGAGAGTAGTAAGAGTGCAGGTTCCTGCGCCATCAGTGACTGTCTTTACCAAGGCCACGGGGTTCACATGTAGGACAGGTGCATCCGTGCCAGTGGGGAAAACGGAGTACGGCAGAGTGCCGTATGGAGGCGGCTTCTCAGATGGGGCCAACGGGGCTTTGCCAATGTCAGAACTTCCTCCCTGCAACTTCTCGGCCATGCCCCTTTCTTTCCCACGACACCATCTTTAAGCGGCAATTTGATCTGCAAAACACTCTGCTGCATGGTTGCTTGAGTTGATGCATCTAGCATAGCAGCTAGATCTGCCGCGTGCCACGGTAAAGCAGTCATCAATCGAAACAGAACATTAATTATTTTCCCTTTATTCCATTTCTGCCCTGTCCACCCCGTTATGTCCCGTCCATCAGTCTCAAGGCTCTCGTGGAGCGCCATTAAAATTTCACTTTCGGCTCCACCTGGCTCAAGATCAGGGCATCCAAACTTGTCGGGGATAACCTCAAAGCCGGTTCCCTCCTTTAAGTACTGAATGCACTTATCACATTCCTTTTTAGGGTCATGCTCATTCATACCCTTAGGCTTAGCATGCCTAAAAGAAGCCTCAGATTTTACATGGGGTGGATGATAGAGAACCGCGGGACTGGAGAGAAGACATCCCAGAGCTGTCAAACTAAGATCGGACATGACCCATTCCTTTGGCCGCTCCTCGCTGTTCTCAGTTGGGCAAATGGACACATAGCCTCCCAATTTTCCACTTAGTCCCCTCTGATGATATGCTACATGGGCCCGTAGGGTATTGGAATCCATGGTCGGGGGCCGATGATGGTTTCCCCATGGGCAGTGCTTCATCAATTCATTAGGGTCTCCTCCCCTCCCCTTTAGCCCCGAGGATCCTGTTCGTGATGCCACTTGAGGAGGAATTGAGGAGGGGGGGTTAACCCCTAAGTCCAGCAGGCCAGGGATGAAAGGGTTCAGGAACGTTTCACCCTATTACTCCTTTCCCATTCTGAATAAGAAATCCAAAGCCGATGTAAGGAAATAAATGCTTTACTTCCAACTTAAACACCATAGATACACTCCTCCAAATTCCACCGTGAGGCACTCCAACGCCTCATGCCACCGTGAGGCACTCCACTGCCTTGTACTCACTCCATGCCAGCAGTTCCCTTTAAACCCCGTAGTAAACGCGACAACCGAAAAACCTCAACTGTAGGGAACGCAAGAGCTCTTGATTGTTTATCCCCTGCAGACTATCTGATGGGAGCGTCCAGGGGGGTAAAGGAAACCATGGATGCAGGACCTCGGTGAGGGTGATCAAGCCTCCCAGTGCTATGTGCGGTCCCGCCTTTTCCTTCCTGGGCTTTTGTTTTTATACTGCCCCGACAGCCAATCAGCTCAGGTCTTACTTTTGTGCGCTTTTCAAGATGCATGAGCCGGGCATTTTGCTGCATGCATGCTTCGCACGGCCGATTGGGCTGCACCCGCTGTTTCCCCTTCCAGTGAGCACAGTTTGCTGGCATTTGGTCACTATTCATCACCACTTATTTATTACAAATACAAGCACTATCCTGCTTCAAAGTAAAAGTAGTAAAAAAGCTTCACAGCACATAAATTCTGCCCAGCTGTTCAGGGGAACAAGGGTGCTTCAGTGCAGGGGCTGCCTGCCAGCTAGCCCCACTATGAAACTCCTTCATGCCCCATCCAGCCCTTCTTTAGCATGCTGAGCTGGGGGGATGGGGGAGAAGCCCTGGGCTGGCAGGCTGACTTCCAGGGCCCCCTGCCACAGCTGCTCCACCTGAGCTCCACATACTGTTCTTGAATAAACTGTGCAGCTTACTGCGCTGGAGTTAATTGTTTCCAGGCACACATTCAAATGATATGCCCAGGAACAAAAATTCCTGAACACTAAACTCCACAAATTATTTAGGCACTGTAATTTCATATGTAGACACACCCAGATAGAACAAAGGTGTGTGCAAAACTCCATGTATAAATAAAAACAGGATATAAGAAATATCAGGTAACAAACAATGGACAATCAATGGAAAAGATAACCTGATAAGTTGAAGAAGAAAAGGTATGATGGCATGTGAGGCTGCCTATATACATGCTCATTTGTATTCTAATTAGAAGGCATCAGAACAGACTCAGTTAATCAAGTTTGCTCCACATTCTAATTAGAATGCTTCAGAGCCACCTCAAGATCATATCTATTAAGTCCCCATGCATTTTAAAATGGCTGCAGGGGTGCTTTATCTAAACCTCAGCAGGTTTAAAACATCCTGTGGCCAATTTAAATGTGTGAGAGCTTAATACATGTGATGGTCAGCCATTTTAATTAGAGAAGTTGTGCAGGAACAACCTCCCCCCAACCTTGAGCATGTGTATAGGCAGCTTTAGAGAAGCATTAGAGACCATTTAGAGAGGCATAACCTTTTGTGGATGAGAGCCTACTATGTCAGATGCAATGAATAAACTATCAGTTAGTTTCCTAGATGACACCCTACCCTTCCTTCTGCACACTTTCAGACTCTGATAAGTGGAAGAGCAAAACCATTCATGGTGGTCATTATTATTATATAATACAGAAAGATTAGGGGGACCAGGTCAATTATACTGGGCCAATATCCATGTTAAGTCCCTGGTTCTTATTTCTCAGAGACCTGTAGAAGGTTCTGGTCTTATAAATGCTATCACCCAAAAACAATCCTTGCTTCTCATGGATTCTACTTTTTCATGGATCATCATGCCTACAACATCAACTGAACACAAATTAATTTTCTGCCATTTTTATGTTTACTTAAAATTAAACATATTTCATAAGGTCTTGATGGAGGTATGAGCTTGATTCTTATCTCATTAATACTAGTAAAGGTTAAGTGTTAAACATAAGTCTCTGAAGGGAATTGTGTTAAACCAAGGTAAAACTGGTCAGAAATTAGAATTGAGCTGTGGCAGGCCTGGCATTAAATGATGTGATAACACCCACCTGTTAGCCTGCCTCTGACTTTCACCTAAGTGTTCCCTCCCTGCTCCTCTCCCATGATTTTTCATTTTTTAATAAATAGTTAGGAGGCTGCCCTAGGCTCAGGGAGATTTCCCATAGGGTGAGATGTTTCTCATGATGCTTAGGTTGGACACCCCTGGTGTTAACCATACATTAGAACAGAAACAAAACTCTGTGTGCGTGTGTACATGTGTACACACATGCATGTATCTTGTCGGCTCGGATATGGAGAAAAAGGTTTACTCTAAAGAACTAACAAAAACTCAAGTCTAACCAATAGCTATTTTCAGACAGTTACTTTAATTTCCTTGTCTTTTTAGTTCTTTATATTCTTATAGCTTGTGTTTCCTTTAGAGTATTCTATCAGTCTTATCCTGATGAAAGCATGGCATCCTAGTGCATTTCTAAATGTTTATTACCTCTACAGAACCTTAGAATTCACCTACAATTTAAAAAGGGAGTACAGGAAGCTGCTTTCTGTGCACTGTTAACTTTTAATTACACTACATAATTGGACAGCAGTGGTATTACATTAGTTCACAGCAGAACAGAAATCCATGCAATGAAAAATAGAAGATAAGCTTTACTTCCCTATGAATTAATACTAAGCTTTTCCTAAAAACACCACTTCTTCAAAATGTTGTACAATTGTTACACTTTGACTTGAAAATAGCACCAGAATTCAGCTTGCTCAGTGTCCTCAGCCAGGACCTACAATTTGTAAACGTATACATATATCCTATGGTATATATGGGGCCTTATTGGTCTCTTCATCCTGCTCTGAGGTTCACATATACATGTAAGTGTGTATCTTGAAAACAGTTAATGCAATCTTCTCTGTGTAGCTGCATTTGATTTCACAGAGTATTTCTAAGTATCATTAACTTATAAACAAAAGAGAAATTTACTGTGCTATTAGGAAATAACCACATTGTGGTTACCAGTTTCCAGACTTATGGAAATCTGACAAGAAAAGATCAGTCATACCTAAGACACTGAATTTCAAATGTTTTTGCTTAAAAAATGCCAAACCTCTTAGGTATTGGGCCCAGAAATGCATCAGAAGCTAAAGAAAGAGAAGGAATCTCTGAGCATATCAGTAGTACATTTGGATACACCAAAGCCCATTAGAGCAAAACATGCATTAATTCCCCTCCAAAATGTATCATAATTTATTTTAGAGAAATGATAACTGCATATCATAAGACTCTCCCTATGCCTGAAGGGTGCCTGTGTTCAAAAGGTTGCAAAGAACAATCTTTCCAGCTAGTCAATTGGTTTAATAAAAGATAACATAGCTTGCTTTCTTAGACTTGCACCTAGTTGGTGTATTCTTATCCCCTTGAAATTTCATAGCTGCTGGAATAGCCTCCTTAAAAAAAGGCACATGTCTTGAGACAAGAGACAAAAAAAAAGGGGGCTTAAACCTATCATTGCCTGTTTACTATCCTTAGCCATGATGAACTCAGAAAGTGCAGATCTGAGGATCTGGACAGCTTTCTGTTGCTAGCATGACTATCAGTTTAAAGTCCAGGTGAAAGCCAGATTCTGCACTCACACATACCTGCACAATCTCACTGCAGGTTAACAAAGCTGGATGGCCTTTTGCTTGCAGTAGAGTCCATCAGGAATAATTCTGTTGAGCTCTGATCAATACATCTATGTTAATGCAAACAATAAAGGCAGTGTTCATGAAAGGTAAGAAAAATGAAGAAACACAGACCTAAGAGAGGTGTATAGAAGAGAGGACCATCCACTGAAACCACACCTGTAACTAAGAGTAGAATTAGGTCTGCAGAAACCTAAATATTCAGAGAATCATAGAGATGTAGAAATGGATCGGACCTCCATAAGTCATATAGTCCAAACTCCTGACTGAGGTAGGATGATTCTTGTCCAAAACAGCCTATACAAATCCACTGTCTAACCTCTTAGACAAACTACAGAGTCAACCCTAACACAACACAAAATATAACAGCCTAACCTGTCACTGGTAAAGTAGGCGTACCCCAGTAGCCAATGTGCTCCTTCTGTAAAAGTTGTTAATATACACCCAAGATATCCCAAGAAGAGAACCACACACTCCCCACTACAGAGGTAGACAAAAAACCCCCACAGTCAATACCCGCCTGACCATGGGGTAAATTTCCTTCCTGACCCTAACTATTCCCCCCATGCCAGCCAACAAGGTCAAAATACTCTACTTAAGTGAAGCTCAAGCCCCAGGTGCCAATTCAGAGGGGAATCCAGAATGGCAACTGCCAGGAAACTGTCACCTGTTGCAACCCATGCTCGGGGAGCTTGCACTAAGGCAGAAAGAGCTCGTACCACCTCCACCACCACAGCCCTTGTGAATAGATAAGCATTCCCCTGTCCTGTACCACCTTAGGCATCAACATTTAAAGTTGGGCCTCTGCAATCAGTAAGAAATTAACATCTTTATTGATTTAAAAAATTGTTTTTGAACTGGCATACAGCATAAATAGTGTCATGGAATAATGTAAGGATAATAAAAATACAAAAATAAAACAATATAATTTCTAAGGAAACATTAAATTATTAGTTGAAATATAGTTTTCATAATAAATATTTTACTAAACATTTCAAAACACTCTTTTCAAGGCATTTTATTTAAGAAACAAGCAATATTCCTCTCCCCTCTAAACCCCCACCCCCCACACGCACTTTGAGAGGATTTCTTCAGATGAAACTGTTCTCATCAGATGCAGATTTAAAGTTGATTTTCCTTTTAAATTTATTTCCAGCCAAACAAGTCATAGGCAGTTTATGACATTATATTATACAACCTATCCTCCTAAGGAATGTAAAAATCACATACTTTTCAAAAACCTAATTTGTATAAATGATTAAGCTGTGGTATGCAGGGCTTTGCTGTCTCTGTGTGCAGCTGCATGCCTTAAAATAGTTTGTGAGATAATTGCTCTAACAATACTTACAGTCTTTATTTTAATGCTCTAGTGAGAGAGATGGCAATAACATATAAGAATGGAACATCTATCATGATTGTCTAGTAAAACATCTAGGGAAATTTGTTTTTGAGTGGAAGAAATTGAGGATGTGACTCAATTAGCTCTATTTAAAGCAATATCAGTATAACTCCTAAAACGAGTCTGAATCATTAGCAATCTAAAGGAATATTATTGAATTTCAAATTATGATTTTTACCTCAGGTCAGTAAATCTAAACTATTTACAACAGAAACAGATTGGTTACTAAAAGTTAAGTTATAGCCAGCTACAAGATACAATATTCTAGGTAAACATATAGGGGACACTATATCCTACACTAGTGATTATACACTGGATGACTGAGGCACTGTAACAGGTTGCCCTACCCAGTGGAATTTTAGTGACCTGTGAGGGGCATCCTTGAATACACTTAATGTTTCACTTCTGTCTTTTGTCTTGTATCCCACCTTTACTCACCTGCCACATCTTGATGTAAATATTATTTAGATGTTCTTACAAGCGGGAGACAGCCTATTGTACTTCTATGTTGGGGTTTCAGCCACCATAGGTCTTGCCCCCCATCTTTCTCTAGCTAGACCTACCAGTCTAAACCCATCAGATATGGTTTGACTCTGAGTATGTAGCTCCTTAATCCTTTCCGGGTCTGTGGCCCTCCTTTTGCTTTCATTATGGAGCCAGGCCTTCTGGCCTCCTTTTACCCTGCACCCCCTGGATGCCAAGTTGTTGGGTCTTCTGCCTCCTCAGGCTTGGCCTTTTCTTATAGCTTGGGCTACTAGCCAAGATCCCCCCACTGGGACCTGGCTTCAAAGTCCTGTAGCCAGCTCTGGGCTACTGACCCTATACAGCTGCACCCACTAGTGCACTAGGCCCCTTTGTCTTTTATGACTGCACCCCAAAGCACTAATGAGGCCCCCTCCTCCCCTACAGCCTCAACCACAAACCAGCAGTCTACCAGTCAAAATACAAAAACTAAATCCATGGGCTATGACCACAAAAAAATATTTAAAAAATTAAAGAAGGCAATATGCCAGCTTATGTTTTTTTCATGGCTCTGTGCTCCTGTGCTCCCACCATCTGTAATTCTCTGCCTTGTGGGGCTGCCACATCTTCTCTGCAAGTCATCAGGAGTTCCCCCTACAGCAGCTGGACAGGCAGCCAAGCATCTCCATGGAGCTCTTATGCACAAACTCCTTCCCCACTAGCTGCTGCCCCAGAACTGTCACCAAGCTCAGGGTTTTTATAGTTCTTCCCTGCCCCCTTTCTTCCGCCTGACTAGCTGGCAAAGCTCAGATTTTAACCCTTATCCTGCCAGCAGTCTGCTCCCAAAAAGTTCTGGTCTTAAAGGTAACTGGTAACAGGGTTGGGTTCCTTGTTCTGGCTTTCTGGTAACAGGGCTAGGGTTCCCTGCTACAAGCACCTAACTGCAGTTCTGCTTTACAGTGTTTGAATCCCTGAAAAACTGTGAATACAGAAGTTGGGTGGGTCCTCTTTCTCTTTGCTGCTTTCTTGTGACTTGGTCTTAAGGCTAAGATGAAGGCATGGTACTAAAGTTTATGTGTCAATAGATTTTTAGGGAGCGCATCTACATGAGACACTACGTTGCCCTAACAATGAGCTACAGCAATGTAACTTGTCATTATGGTGACATAACAGCAGTGGGCACAAACTGTGATGCCAGTGCTTTGTCACCATAGTGGCAAGCTATATCACCATAGCTCATTGCTATAGTGAAGTAGCATCTAAAATAAGCATGTGCTGCTGGGACAGCACAATACCAGTAGATACTGTGCAGTCATTTAGGACTTGCTAAGACAAGTCCTGGAATCAATCAGCATCTACTGTGTGCATCCGCACCTCGCTGCTGCTGTTTGGCTCACTGGTGCCACACCTCCAGGCTCAGATTGCCCCACTACCTCAGGCCCGCACTGTTTAACATCTTCATCAGCCACTTGGATGAGGGGGTGGAAAGCATGCTGTCCAAGTTTGCTGATGACACTAAGACATGGGGCAAGGTGGACACATCTGAAGGGAGAGAGAGGCTGCAACTAGATTTAGACAGACTACAAAAGTGGGCAGATGAGAATAGGATGAAGTTCAACGTGGACAAATGCAGGGTGCTGCACCTTGGGAGAAGGAATCCACAGCATACACACAGGCTGAGGAGTTCCTTTTTTGAAAGCACAGAGGCAGAGTCATTATTGACTCCAAGATGAACATGAGCCGCCAATGCCAGACTGCAGCCAGCAAGGCCATTCATACTTTGTCATGCATCCAAAGGTGCATCTCAAGCCAGTCCTGTCAGCTTGCAGAGGGTTCAGAGGAGGGCCACCCACTTGGTGAGAGGGCAGGAGGACAGGCCCTATGAGGAGAGACTGAGGGACCTAAACCTGTTCAGCCTCAGGAAGAGGAGACTGAAGGGGGACCTGGTGGCTGCCTATAAACTCATCAGGGGAGATCAACAGCAAATAGGTAGAGCCCTTTTCTCTCCAGCACCACCTGGGGTGACAAGGAACAATGGTAATAAGCTGATGGAGAATAGGTTTAGGTTAGATATCAGATGGCAATATTTTACAGTTAGGGTGGCCAAAATCTGGAACCAACTTCCCAGGGAAATGGTACTCGCCCCTACCTTGGGCAAATTCAAGAGGAGGTTGGATGATCACCTGTCTGGGGTCTTGTGAACCCAGCATTCATTCCTGCCTGTGGCAGGGGGTCAG
>JAGPOW010001543.1:58011213-58025276 GCA_030014935.1 Caiman crocodilus | reverse complement strand
CCTTGGGCAAATTCAAGAGGAGGTTGGATGATCACCTGTCTGGGGTCTTGTGAACCCAGCATTCATTCCTGCCTGTGGCAGGGGGTCAGGCTAGATGATATGTTCAGGTCCCTTCTGACTCTAGCTACTATGGAACTATGAAACCTGGCCTAGCTGGGGCCCAATTCAACATGATTGGGACCACAGCCAGGTCAAGCTGTGGGGCAATTGGAGGCTGGCAGCTCATCTAGGGATGTGGGTGGGCAGACCCCGCTTGTGTGCACACCACGGGGAGTCAAGGGGGTGGGGGAAGTTCTCCTCCTTTGGCTTCCCCATGCCACACCCCTGGACAAGCCACTGGGCTCTGATTGTCCCATGACCCAGCCTGGCCAAGGCCCCATTCACCGTGAATGGGGCCCTGGCTGGGCTGGGTCATGGGACAATCAGAGCCATGGCACATCCAGATCTGGCATAGAAGGCACGTGAATTCATCCCTTGATTTTGCACCGGGCAAGGGTGGGCTGCAGCTGCAAGCTGGGCTCTGCCTGCTTCCTTCCTTTGCATCTCACTAGTACCGCTGCTTTGAAAGTGATGCAGCTCCATGTGCCCTGCTACCCAGCCCATCCAGGAAGGACATACATAGTACTACACTGCACCGCTTTCAAAGCTGGCAGTGAGGTACAGAGGCAGGGAGCAGGCAGAGCCCATCTTGCAGCTGTGGCCCACCCTTGCCCTGTGCAAAGATCATCCCCATATTTGGCTCTCCAGAGCCATGTTGGCTCTGGATGGGCCACTGGACTCTGATTGTCCCATGACACCAGCCCAGCCAGGGCTCCACTGACTATGAATGGGACCTTGGCCAGGCTGGGTCATGAAACAATCCCCACAGTGCAGGGGGGAGTGTCGCCCTGCCCCTACCCCACTCTTTCCTGCGATGTGGGGTGTTTCGATCTGCCCCCCGCACCCTTTCCCTTAAGGCCAGGCAGTCATAAAGAAAGATTCTACGGCTGGAGAAGATGATTTGGGGGCTAGAATGTGATTTTAGGGGCAGAGGGGGCAGAAACCCAGCAGCTCCCCACCCCCTGCACCTCCTCCCCTCTCCAATCCTACCTCTCACCCCTTTCCCTTCTCTCCCTGGCCCCCCTACCCCTTCACCCTTTTTCCCTTCTTCCATACTCACCTCATCTCCATCCACCTGTTGCCCAGCTGCTAAGTTAGGTTTATAGAGTCCTGCATGGTAGCTAGTCTATCTGAGAGCAATGCTTCCTGAGATACTGGAGGAGTAAAAATTGGTGGTTTTATCTCAAGTAACCACCCAGAAATTAACTTTGCTCAAGCTAGGTAGAATAGCTCAAAGTTAACCTTTGCCTGAAGTGGTATAACTCTAAAATGCCTAAAGGTATTTAGCACTTCAAGTGTGACAAGTTTTAAATCCTCTTAGCATGATCTAGCTGTAATGCATAATCTCAGCCTCAAGCTATTAATCCAGAAATACAAGTAAACTCCTTTTTCTTCATTAGAGGAGGAGGCCTTAAAAGGCTTGCTTCTTATACACACACAATTAATAATCTATTAAACAAATTTTAGACTTATAGCCATGTCATTACAAATCTATTAAATATATGTCATTCCTGATCCAGTGGAGCAGTGTGGCTGCCTTTCCAATCCCTGGACACATGCTATTTTTGTAGCACGATGAAACTCATAGCACTACAAAAAAAGAGTGCAATGGGGGCATGCATATATACACAGCCCCCAGCTGGAGTGAGGCAAAGTCACTGTACTGGCATACACTCCAGACAAAGGTCAATAAAATCTGCTGTTTATGTCCCCAGCCATCCTCAAGCTGCCACTTATCAGATCCTCACCACTTGATTGTCCTGTTGTCACTGAAGCCTTGTCAGTCATCTCAAGCCATCAGTGGCAGAAAGGGCTGATGGGGTGGCATTTGCTTCCTGATCAGCCCTTGTTGGTGCTACAGCCCAGTTAGCCATTACCATCATTGCAATGGCTGCTTGGACTGTTTACAAAATGCCTATGGCAGCAAGGGCTGCTGAAGCAGTCTCTGCCACTTGATTAGCTGTTCCCATCACTGTGGCCCCATCAGCTGTTGCTAAAAGATAACAATGGCTGATGCAGTTTCCTGCATGCTGGTTCAAGGCTACCAGGCGTTCTCCCTCCCTCTCTCTGCACCTCTTGGAAGTCCTGTTCTATCAGCTGTGGGGGGAAAAAACCCACAAAGCCAGCTAAGCAATACATATTTCTTAGGAAACATGTCTATTATCATTTTGATCATTCTGCTTGAAAGCAATATTTTTTTGTTCCACGTTTCCCCTTTAACCTGTACCTTCTTTAGAGTAGCGGCTACATTTGCCACTGTGGCTGGAAGGTATCGTACATAATGGTTTTGCTATCATATAATGAAACAGCAATAGAACTTAAAACTGCTTTATTTTCAAACTATAGATCAAGTTGCCACTGCTGGTAAATCCTATATAAAACAAATTATGAAAGCTTAGTATAGGAACATGAATAGTATCAGAGAGACTTATCGATAGACCTCGAGTTAGATGTACACCGCAAAGCTAAAATCATGTTCAACGTTGCATTTTATAGTTGGGTTGGAGTTAAGGATGGGTCATGATAGCTCACATTATGTTCTTCCCCCTAGATTCTCAGTCTATCTCAGCAAGATGTAGAAAGAGGAACTTTACCAATAAGCAGGTTTTCTTTTTCCACTTTTTGTTCAGCTTCTCTCTTATTAGGTCCCTTAGATTCTTTAATGCACTCAGCATCATTGATGGTGGAAAGCAGATATATGCAAATAGAAACCTAGAGAAAAAAAAACTCCACAACTCAAGTTTTTATTTCTTTCTCTCTCTCTCTTTTGAGTAGTATTTAATAGGCTTGATGTAGAGGTCAAGTTGGAAGAATAAATTGTAGAAAAGGTTTTATTTGCAGTTATCAAAAATAATCTAATAAAGGTAACCCATCCATGTTTTTGTAATGATTTCACATTTTAACATGCCATGTTATTTTGGTTATTGTAAATGTATATAAAGCAGATAATATACAAATCTAAAGATACCAAATAAAAACAAGGCAAAGCTAGACACACAAATCTCAATTAATTACATATTTCATTCTTTACCTTCTAAAATATGTCAATTTATACAGTGTGTCAAGTTTCCATCCTTGTGGACGTGCATAATAAATCCAATATTGAGCCTTTTCAGTGCTATTGAAAACACACAGAATATAGAGAAATATTATGATTGTTTTGTACTGCTTGTAAAAACAAAATTCAAAATAAAGCTTCAGTTCATTATTCAGTAATAAACACTGGGCAAAATGCTAAGGCTTCTTCAGCTGAATCAGGCATAACAGCTAATTTTGATTCAGGAGACTAGTTGGTCCTCTGTAGCAAAATGCTGACTTAAGCCTTCTAAGCTACATTTCACATCAGTGACTGAGCACAGCTCACAAACATACTAATGTGCAGATATAATCTCTCAGGTATAGCAGCTTTTCTTTAGATGCCAAATGAAAGTGACCTATGTACATTATTGACTCCTGGTTTTGTCTTCCTTAAACTAAAATCTCAGTGCAGAGAGAACTTACTTACCAATAACTGGAGTTATTTGAGATGAATTGCACATATTCGCTGAGGAGGTACAAGCATCACAAGCATTCAGTTGGAGTCTTTTTTGCCTTAACAGGACATGCATGCCTCCCTTTGGTCCTTCCACTACTTTTGCCCTGAACTGAAGGTGTGAACAGAAGTGCATACTTGCACTTCTGTTTCTATTTAACAGCAGATTCACACATTATGTGCAATTCCAAGAAAGGGATGAAAACTCTTCCTACACATCAATAAATTCTCTTTCTTCTTTGAATCAGTGTCCATACAGATATTCTAATTGTGAATGATTCTAAAGCAGGAACAGGCAACTATTTTGGTTGGAGGGAAGCTTAATGAGCTTTGAGGGCTGCACGGTGTTGAGGGCTGCATGGGGACCTCTATCCCTTGGCAGGCACCCTGTCCCCTAGTCTCTATCTTGTGACCGGAAGTTCTACCCCCTAACCCTTGACATTTGCCACCAGAAGTCCTCCCCTTGCCTCCTGAAGTTTTGCTTTCAGCAAGGGTTTTTTCCTATCTCGCAACTAGAAAAATAACAAATTATATTCTAAGAATTGAACATTTATAACATTCATTAATTTAATTTCCAAAAATATTTTTGGCCTGCTTTACATGTGTTTGTATAGTGTACATAGAGCTGATTGCACAATAGCTTAAAATGAAGTCTTACTCTTGTATATTGTGGGAAGGGGGTGGGTGGGAAATGGAAGGGTGGGTATAGGTTTGTGGGGAACTATGGATGTGTGGGTATATGGGGTGTAAAGGAGGGTGTGGGTGTGTCTTTGGGAGTGGATAGATATGGGAGCATGTGGAGTGTGGGTGTCTATGGTGTTTCTGTGGGGGCTATGCATGAGAGGAGAGTGGCTGCAGTGTGTGAGGGGGTATGGGTTTGGGGGTCTTTATGTATGGAAATGCAAGGAGGGGTGTGGGTGGGGTGTGCATGTGGGACTTGCCCTATAAACACATGTGTGCGTGCACACGCACACGCACACACACACACAGAGTCCCTCCCTCATTGCTGTGTCTATCTCTCCCTCCCTCATTGCACAGATGTGCAAACATGCACATAGACACACTTCCCCAGTGTGGGCCCTATGCTCCCTCAGTCCATCAATGCAGCCAGAAGCCAAATGGTGCTGGAGTGGTGGCTGGGCAGGAAAGTAGGGAAATGTCAGCTACAGGTGAGGGTGGAATGGCAGCAAATAGGCATGTGGGCAGGTATGCGGGAGCCATGCCAGTGAACAGGAGCACAGGGTTGGAATGGCAGGGATTCTATGGGTCTATAGAGCCCCTGCCAGCCCGGGCCCCATGCTCCTACCACCCAACTGTAGGCCCTGTGCTCCTGTCTGTGCTTCAGCTCAGTGCCACTCCCTGCTGCAGTTTTCACCAGTTTCCTGTCTGCCACCATGGCAGTCTGGCACAACATGGTTCCTGGCTGCACGACCATGACCACAAGATTCAGCAGGAGCTGGCCTGGCCCTGAGGATGGGGATGATCCTCCTCAGTCCTCCTTTGCTTCCCTTCCCCCCACTCTTATCTGAATTGCATCTCTGGCAGATAGAAGTGGGAACAGCTCCAGGGTCCCAGGCCAGAAGCCTCTGCTTGTTGCTAGGTCCTGTCCCTGGCTTCCCCTGGGTCCTACCTATTGTCCCTGGCTCCTATCATCTTTGACAGGCAGCCAGGAACAGATAAATATTAATTTTCTAACATTTTTAGGGGCCCTGTTGGCCAAATAAAATAGCCTAGTGGGCTTGATCTGGCCCATGGGCCATATTTTGCCTGCCCCTGTTCTAAATCATGTCTGGAGGTGGATCCTGGAGTTTTGAAGGATGAAGGACTCCTTTTCCAAATGTAGTATCTTTCCATGGATGTCAGTAATTGCACAATACCTAGTAAAGACCTTTAGGTAACCACTCTGTAGATACTGGTCATGGAAACTGTCACAAAGTACTCTAAAGATTATTTTGAAATACTATAAGGGCCTGCTCTATGGGCAGTACACCCAGCTCTTTCCTACCATGCCTTGATGTTAGCTAATATACAGAGTGTGAGAGACTGCCGTGATCTTACAGTGACCACCCAGATTGTGGTCCTGGCCTAATGGGTCAATTCTCTGGCTTTGTACCTTCCCTACATCTGCCTTGCAGATGGCAACTTTATAGATATTCTACCTATTTGCTGATTCAGACCCACCCTGGGCCTTCCCCTCAGCCTCTCTCAGCCCCACTGCAGGTCCACAGATTTCTCAGTCTCTCCAAACAACCCCTTCCTGTGCTTCCAGAGCCCTTGGTCTTCCTCTGAGCCCTCAGACCCCTCAGTCTTGCACAGTCGCTCCCTGGGCTACCAGGCTCCTCAGTCTTTCTCCTGCCCCTCTTCAGGTTGCCAGCCTTCTGGTCCCTCATCTTGGACCCCTTCAGTTTTCTACTTTTCCAGACAATCTCCAGACCTTCAGACCTGTCTGGTCCTGCACTCTATTCCTGGCCCACCACTGGGCCACTGGACCCCACTATATACTTCATTCCCCTCACTGAGCTTTACTATCCAGGCTTTTTGACTCATCTGGCACTACACTATATTTCTGTCTCCTAGCTAGGTTGCTGGACCCTTCTGGTTCCACTATACTCATTGGGCCTTACTATAACCCTTAGGACCCTCACTGAGCCTCTGGATCTACATGGTTCCAGTCTCCCTGAATGATTCCTGGCATCCTTCCTTCTGACTGTTGTTCCTTTTAGCTCCTAAGATATTTCTGCCAGCCCTACTCTTAGTGTCTGGGCTTTTACCCTGTCTAAACCTAGCCCTCCTCCAATCAGATGACTCCCATGATCAGGCCTAGCCTCATCTACCAGCCCCCTGGGTCAGCTGACTGCAATTAGCCTTCAACCTCACCTGCTGGTGGCTCAGCAGACTGATTGGCCCCTTAAAGTGGCTGGCACATCAAGTGCCTTGGCACAGAAACATTGCACAGGGATGCTATAGAAATTGCCCAGTGCCTAGTTGAATACACTCTGATTAAATATCACTTTCAATAACATATTTTAAAAAAGTATGATAACTAGCCTAAAAATCTCTATTGCTGATAAATTTTCACTCCTCTGAGGAAGCAAATAGTTTTGAAGACTTTGAGAGGCTTAGTTCTGTGTAGGAAGAAGGACAATGTTTGTTTCATGTTGAATAAATTAAATGACTTCTCAGCTTTGGAAAAGTGTGGTACAGGGAAAAAAAAAAAACAACATTGGCAAGCTGACTGGCTAAGATGGAAGTCAGTTAGAACTCTGAGTAAAATTTTAGGATCGTCCTTAATGGCTATCTTGTCCAAGTATCTTGACTGTATATGGATTCACCATGATAGCTTTGATTTGGCAAATCATATTTGCCTAAGTAATTGCACCAGAAAGACTCCAGAAGTTTGTTCCTAGAATTGGTTTCAATAACAGTTCCATCAGAGATATGTGACATTTATGTTCCATTGTGGAATGGGAATATTTATTAAGCCCTTGAAGAATCTTAGGAATGTACAGTGAGAAAACACATGCTAGCCATCCACCAGATGAAGGAAGTGAAGTTCTGGATAAAGAATTCTCCCTCTGTTCTGGTCAAGAAGGTTTAAAACAATAGGAAGAGCCCTGAGATACTTCCCTGACATGAGCAGAAGTCTTCTAACCCAATACTATTTTGGCCATGTAAATATATTATCTTGGCCTGGCAAAGACCAGCCTTACCTTACAGAATATCTGCATAAAAAAGGGTGTAGACAGGAAAGTGAATAGGAGGTTTTCTATCAATGGAATGACACAAATATTGCACTGGAAACCTGAGCAGAAGGCTTTCTTAAAGCAAGAGGATTGGCAGTTTCTGGTGATTATTAGCAGAATATCTCTGTTCCCAATTTGCAAGACGGACTCAAAGAACCAGGTCCTTAATCTCCTTCTTGACTTCTCTGTTCTCCAGAAACCTAATTATAATGATTACATATGTGGATGAGAGGAGAAAAGGTATTCCTACACACCTACTAGGTATTCCTACCACATCTACTACCTAGATCCTTTTACCTTCCATACACTCTGGGTCCCATCTACCTTTTTACCAACCCATGAGTTGTAGGACAATTATTGATCCATAGGATTAGTTCTTGCATGGAGTAAAAAGGATCCTACTGGAGATGGGCTTTTGTCACAGAAACAAGATGCCTTTTTTGTAGTTGCCATCACCTGAACTCTTACTGTAACTTACAGGCTTTCTGTGCTTGGTCAGAAGATGTCCCTCTTACTAGCCAGTTGTTAAAATAGCAAAATATATATGTTTGTCCCTATCTGAGTTATGAAGTTACTGACAGTGCCTTGGTGAAGTCTCTTGCAACTATTGAGAATCTGAATTACAAGAACTTGTACTCAGTAGTGTAAATATCACAGGGTGACAGGAGCTACTGCATGGGGCACCAAAAGGGGTGGGGGATGGGGGGGAAAAAGATTTTTGTTGCTCTTGTAGCAGAGCACCATTGGGGTGTTCACCACTTTAAGGGCTTGTGCAGGCTACAGAGGAGCCTGCAGGGGAGAGTGGCAGAGAGACACCCTTCCCTTAGAAGGATTTTAAGGGGGTAGGTTTGTGGCATGGCAACTTTGGGTGCTTGCCACTTTTAAGGGCCTGAGCAGGCTCTGAGACAGCTTGCAGGGGACTGCAGAGCCAATCAAGCAGTCACATGACAGCCAGCAGGTAGCCTGAAAGGAGCAGGGTGGTGTAACCTCAGTATGAGTACAGACCCTGACGAGCAGAGCTGGCAGTTACTACAGGGAGGCTGACAGAGTAACATCTCCTAGCCAGTGTACTACTGCTTCCAGAAACATTCTGGAGGTCAAGGGTATGAACTATGGGAAACGAGGCAATTCCTAGGGACACAGTGAAGTCCCACCCAAGGCAATGGCTATGGGCCTAAGAAGAGTGAGGCCAGCCTAGAAAAGGACTTACAGTTTGTGGGGCTAGGCAAGCCCCTGATTAGAATGTGCTATGACTGAACCCAGGGGAGCTCATGTGAGCCCAACTGGGTGAAGGACTATCTCATGTAAGATCTCTGGGATTCTAGGGAAACCCAGTGAGAGGTGGTTTTATGGTGGGGCCTGTGGGAACCCTGTCTGAGTAGGAAGGTCAGCTGCTGTAGATTAACCCACTGTTCTTGACTGGCCCAGGATGGGACCAGGACCCAAGTGATCAAAGGGCAAGCACACCCACAGTGAGGGGTAGGACAGGGCTGCAGAGATATATCTAACACCCCAGCTGCCCAGGAGTTGAGGCCAGAGCCTGAAAGGGGCTAAAGGAGTGGGACATCACTGCTAAAAGAAGGTGGGAGTTCAATCAGTGTGCAGGCTGTTATGAAGGAGGCTGAAATACAGCCTCGGGATGGGAGGTATCCTATAAGGGGCTCAGAATAAGTTGGGCTAGTGACAGAGGGTATGTGAGGAGACAGAGGCTGCAACGGAGTGCTGGAATGAGCAGCCCCTGGAGAACACCCAGGAGCCCAGAAGGGTGAGGAAAGACCAGAGCAGGGAGGCCTGCAGTTTGTTCTGGGGAATGACCTAGAACTATACCCTGCTGGGGAGGATGGTGTGATAGGGCTGCTTGAGTCAAGGCAGTCCTCAGGAAATGCTACACCAGTCCCTCCCTAGTGAAAGACGAGTATGGTGTACCAGAAAACCTCATCCCTCATCGCTTTGGGGGTGACCCAGTAGAGAGGAAAAGCTAAGGAAGCATGCCCTGAAAGAAAAGCAACAGGCTTGGGCAATGAAGGTCAGGAAGGCCCAAGGCCTAAATGAGCAGTCTGTAGGCCAAGGGTGGAGTTCAGGCACACTGACAGATACCTGAGGCCCAAGGGGTAGAATGTCCTGAAGCCCCAGTGAGGGGGCAGAATAGTGACCCCAGGGAGGGTGTAGAGTTTGAAGGGTTAGGAGCCTAACAAGAGGCTAGAAGCCCAGAGTGCATGTGGGAATAGAGTCCCCAGTGGTGGCACATAAGTAGAGGTCCCAATGAGGGAACACATGGCAAAGGTAAGTCTCCAGATGTCTGAGGCCAAGTTTAGGCCAGAGTGGCCCAGCAATGGGACCAGGGGAACTAGAAGTTATGTGGATGCCATCTGCGAGGCATGGGACATAGTAAAGGGAAGGCTGGAGCTATATATTATGCCCTCAGCATCAGGGCATTAAATGGGCAGCCTCCTGCATTTTTCTATCTGGTTATGATTACATCAAGGTGTGACAGATGAATCAGAGCAGACTGCCCTAGACAGGGGGGTGGTCAATACTGTGACTGGCTCCAAGGATGGCCTCCTGACACACACTACATAATTGTGATCACAGCAACAGTAGCAGCAACTAGAAGTCACTCTTGCCCCTGTATAAAGCAGCTGCCCTGGACACCCAGCCATGTTCTTACACTGCTGACTGTATTGGAAAGGATCCTGATCCATCACAAGCTTCTCTATAGAAAAGCCTGACATCAATATGAAAATTGGCATCTGAAAAGAGAGAGATGTACCAATCCCTCTCCTCCAGGGAAGTATAATGGATTATAATCTTTATGCAGGAGTTTAGCAATGAAAAAATGAAGGAGGGGTGCCATCTTCCCTTTCTCATCAGAACCAGAAATTAATCACCATAGACCCCTCTTCACCTAAGATACTGTGGGACTTTTCTTGCTGCACACAAAGCTAGACAAGAACTGCAGCAAAATCTCACGAGATGTGTTCCTGCAAAGGGATAGGAAAGGGAGATTTGGGGTAGGCAGGGAGTTGCATCATGTGATGCTGTGATGGTGTCCAGAACCCTGGACATCCTGATCTGACAATTTGGGTCCATGCAAACTAGAAGTTGGCAATTTTCTGAAGGAAAGGAAAGGGCAAGAGAGACTCTGCAAAGTGAAGAAACGGATAGAGATTGACTTACCTAGCTTGGCAAAGCAAAGGCCGAGAGGTTATTGTTATTGTCTATAAATACATTGAAGGAGCAAACATAGGGAGGTGTGGGGAGTAAAAGAACAGTTTAAGCTAAGGGAAAATACTAGCACAAGAATCCATGGGTATAATTTAATTGAATAAATGTAGGCTGAAAATTGGTATAGGTTTCTAACCAGTATAGGAGCTGGTTTTGGAACACCCTTTCTGTAGTAGTGGTAGCAAAAAAATTAACTAGTTTTAGGCCAGACCTTGATAAATTCATGAACAGGATCATAGAGCATAGTCTCCTTTGTAACTGAAAAGAACTAGGCTCAGTAAGCTTCGATGACTTTCCAGTCCTAATAACCTATATCTCTAACAGGCATTCTTGATTTTTCTGTACAAATATAACTGAAATCAATCAGACAGAAAAGTACACCCTGCCTTACATGCTGATCCATATCCATCCATTTTAAGAGATGACAGTCAGAATGCCATCACAGCCATTGATCTATGGTAGAGATACCAGGCATTTTCTCAGGCAAGCAAATTAGGATGAAGTACAGAACAGAAAACAGTGTCCTGAGAATAACTTTAAATATTCCATTTAAAGTGTTCTAGATTTGGCTAGTCATGTGCGATGCATAGATAATGTAGATGGTACCTTTTATCAGCAAGAAATCAGCTAGAATAAATAAATACATGTTTAAAGTATTTACACTGTTCTAAGTCATGGAATAAACTTTCCTTCTGTTTAAGTTTTGAAATCGCCAGTTCTTAGAATTTTCAGAGTTTTGCTTTGAGGTCTCATCTGAAAGATGTCGCTTACAAGAGTACTCTATGTCATAACACTGTCTGGGGGCATAGGATCAATATTGATGCTGAGGGAACAGTACTGCTTACTGAATCATTTATTTTCTTTTCTCAGCACCTCCTCTACAAGACAGAATTCTCTTGAAATATTCAAGCTTATGCAAGTATGTGCTAACATGGGTCAAGGGAACTAATGGATATCATCACAACTTTCTAGATTTTAAATAAGCTAAGAAAAAATGACAATGATGAGCTACAAATTATATAAAATGCATTAGGATGAACTCAACTAAAACCTTACACTCTCACACCGAATTGACAAACACGACTCATGATCCTGATAAAGTGTCTTTTCATAATAAAAAGCATTTTGTGTAAAAGGGCCTGAAAGTTTGGCAAAATTTATCCATTGTTCCCTGAGGGGAAAGTAAAAACAGGTTGGCCAAGTGTGTTTTGTCAAGAGAATGAATTGAGGTCTGAGACAAAATACATTTCAGGCACAAAATTGATCAAACTGTTGAAACCAAATTTGAGCAAAATATACTAGAGGCGATAGATCAAATATTTTTTTAATAAAATATTTATTTTAGATCTCTATAATTGATATTTCATTTAAAATTTTCAATTTTTTTTTATCAGCACTTAGAAGTGGAACATAATGGGCAGATTGAATTTAGTTTGGAAAATGGATGGAGAACTTAATGGAATCTACTTTAGAGATACACTTCATGGATAAGAAATGACTGAATAGTTATTATAAGCAAAGTATTTTTTGTTTAAAGAGAAATCATAAAAAAATGGAGCTAAAGGTGTGCTTTCATTTGAAAAGATAAGCTTTCCTTTAATAAAGCATGCACTCTAAACTGTGGCTAACCACCTTCCTCTAAAATAGAGATATTAAATTCAACTGACTTTCTTAAGTGGATCTGGACCATGGAGATCCTCATGGATCATATCAAGACCTGCTTGCAGCAGTGACACATAGGTTAACACATCCATCCTCCCCCCTCCTATCCTGCCTTTCATCCCAAATTGTGCTTCTTAGTTTGGAATTCAGTGTCAAGACCTCTTGTGCTCACTCTGCCCCTAAATACCTAGCTCCTTTGGGAGCCCTGTGGGCCAAGTAAAATGGCTCCACAACTGAAATAGAATCCACTGGCACACCTGCTCTATAACATACGTAAAAAAAATCATTAAAATATTAATGTAACCTATGTGATATAGAGTATGTTTTAATTCCTGATACTGCAAGCACTTAAACAGGTGCTGTGGCTCAACTGAAAAGTCATATTCAGTCCAAAAGAACTTCTATGCTTACAGGTTTTCAGCCCTAAAAAAATGCTTAAGGACATAGTCCTAAGGGGTAGGTATATGGAAGTAGAGGAGAATGAATTCCAAATAGCCACCTAAACTAAATACATACACATGGTCTCACTGGTGACAGTAAAGTTTACTACATAAGGGGTTTGTTTGGTACTCATAACCTTACTGTGATTGCTTAGCAAATGCTCGACCCTGAGCAACCATACATGGGGAGACTTATTTTTTTTTCAGTTCACCAATTAGATCACAAAACTATGGAGGTGTAAAGACATTACACTTAAATTGAATTAACTGGGGTTAGGTTGATATAAGTGCCAACTGGCCATTCAGGGAGGTTACGTCAAGCAAAAAATGATTAGCCTAATCTAACTGGCTAGGGACAGACATTCAAAAAGCCTGAGCCTGAAGGGATTCAATTTTTGCAGGTTCGTTTAACCTAGCTAGGCTGAAAAGGTTTGTAAACATATAGACATCCTCTCTGGACTGAAGAAATGCAGGCACATGCCTATAGTGGCTCAGGCTACAAGACAGAGGGCACTAGAGCAGCACTTCCTTCTTTTCTAGAGTGCTGAGCTTGGGGGGGAGGGGGAGGCATGGCCAGGCTTCAGTAGGATGTTCTGAGTGGGGAGGGGTTGCTCCCATTTTGCTCCTGACCTGCAAATTACACAAGTTACACAGCATTTAGTTACACAGCAGAGAGTTACACAGGGAGTAACAGCATTTAACACCCCATCAGGAAAACAAAAACCACTCTCATTAGTTCAAGCTCTTCTTAAACAACTTTTTCCAAGGAAAGAAAAGAGGGGCATTACTAGCTGACCTGTTGATTAGCTCCAAAAAGCCTTAAGTGGGCACTGTCCAATCTGCCTTTGTCCTGTCTGACTTCCTCAAGCACCTCTCAGCATTAGCAAGCATACCAGATGCTGGCTATGGTTCCTGCTGTGGGAGAGGGAGGGGAGAATCCCTGCTTGAGCTTAGAGTTGGGGAGGAGACAATGGGAAGCCAGGAAGACATTGTTTTGCCTGCAATCTTCATTGGAGTTCCAAAAGGTTAACCCATAACCTAGGGAACAGAAGGGCGGGGCCAGCCCTGCTCTGAAACAGAGAGCCCCTTCCAGGGCTACAAAGCATCTGGGATGCTGGAGAACTCTGGGTTAAATTAAACCAGGAAGGGGTCTGGGAGAGGCATTGTATAAACTGGTTTTGTTATTCTCCAGCCCAAATTTGGATCCGTTGCCCGGTATGCAAGAGCCAATGTGAATACCAGGGGGTGAAAGTTTGAAAGAAAAAAAAAAGTTTTTATTGCCAGCAATAAAGGTGCAAGGTAGCAAGCACACCAAAAACTATTTCTAAGCATCCTTTATACTAAAATCTTCAAGCATACTGT
>JAGPOW010001543.1:57940930-58011113 GCA_030014935.1 Caiman crocodilus | reverse complement strand
AGCATCCTTTATACTAAAATCTTCAAGCATACTGTTCAGTGATTGGTTACAGGTAAATGATGTAAAAAGTTCTCTACTGAGCATGTCTCTTTACCATGTTCTTCATTTCCATACATGCATGTTTCATTAGCTTACTTTCTCTCCACCTAGGGGTGTGTTTTTTAGCATTATAATGAGCCCTTTCACCTATTTCCCAGTGTATTTCGCTGTTTGTCTTCGAGGCCCCTTGACTAGTACAGCTGTCTCCTCCTTATCACTGCAGATGAGCATAATTCACAAAATAGTCTCCTAGTTTCGTCTTTTATCCTGTCTCGGGAGGATGGCTCGAGGCCATTTATCATGCCTTTAGGAGAATGGCTCGAGGTCATTCTCAACAGTTTGAGCCAAATCATTTTAGTCTGATACTACATTCAACGAGGTTTACCTCAAACTGTTTGCAGCCATTTTCAAACTGGTTTATGTGCACCGAGTGTCTGTTCTGTTACAGGTTTAAACCAGTTTCTGATCACTTAAACTGGTTTATGTGTAATGTCTGTCCCCAGCTACTTAGTTCACCTCAGGTTGGTTGATTGGGAATGGGTTAGCTCAATCTAATGCTCACTCATCATAAATCTGAAGCTCTGTACTGGGGCTGGGAAAGTCCAGTCACTTGCTCCAGTCCCAGATCTGTGCTATTCCTACCTCCACCCCCAACCAGGCTATTTTTAGTACCCAATCCCCTGGACTGGCAACTGTCCCTTCCCCCATGTGGACACTGTAGTCCACCCTAACCTCACCTCTCCCTCCCCCTAATTATTTGGGGGAGACAAGTCCCAGCACTTGCAATCATATACATAAGTGGGACCCAATCTATGATCACGTAGCTTAAGGTAAGACACGTGACCATAAATCAGGTAGCACAAACATACATATACTCTACATGAATTCCCCAACTATTTTGCTACATGTTAGGGAACCAGTTCCTAAGCCTTTAAAATATTAGTGTGAAATTCTGGGGTTTGGGAAGCACATGTCCTCCATATCCTTATAATTTTTACATTTTGATATTTCCTAGTGGGTTGTAGTACATTCTGTGCAAGACAGCTACCAAGGAAACAGTTTCACAGCTCTTCATGGAGTCAGGTAGATATACCACCAACGGTAAGTGCTACCATAGAAGGTCAAGTGATTTCTAACAGACATCACCCTATGAAATCCTATAAAAATGTCATTATCAATGAGAAAAAACACTTTCCAAAAAACTTTTTAAGAAGCATCGAAATGGGCTGAGTATATGGAATGCTTGCTGCAGTACATTTAATAGACAGAAATATTGTTCTTGCACTACTTTTCATTCTTGGGAATAGTGTTCAAGTAGCTTCCAAAAAATAGTTCAAAGCCTGTTGTTCTAAGCTGTGGGAAAGTACATTGTGGAGTATAGTATTATTGTCTATGTGTTGTGTATGGGCATATGTACTACAAAGGTGAGAACTCCAACTGCTGCCTCTTATAGAGTACAAAAGCCTAACTCATCAATTTACAATACTCAAGTTTTGTCAATTTAACTCATCTCAGATTAATTAAATGGGCATAAAACTGAAAGTTCACAGTAATGAGTTAGACCGCATTTGAGTAGTAATATAAACCAAGATATATCAATCTTTTGCAGACTCTTCTTGATTACAATAGAATGTATTTATATGTGTATTTTTAGTAGATCCTTACATAATACTTTAGCAGCTAGCAGATAAAAAATTGCAGCTGAAGTACAACCTACATTTATTTATTTTTCTTTGGTTCACCTTTTCCCCCTATAATCACAACCCACTCACCCCATGCCCCTCCTCCCCCAAAAAGCCCCCCAAAACCAACCACCAAGACAACTCACAACACCTTTATGGTCAAATGAATTACAAATTGAAATAAAGAGAGAAGTATCTTTTTTTTTCAGTGATCTTACAAAATATTTTCATTGGTAATTTATGGGGATATTTTAAAGTTGGATCATACTTTAAAACTTACTTGGGAAAAATACTTTTGCACTACAAATTTTGGTAAAATCAGGTTATGATCAGAAAACCATTTTGTAGGATGCTTCACAACATAAAAAACAAACACACACTGAAACCACAAAACAGATCCTGTTTTCATTTTCTCATCTGTGAATACAAAGCAATTCCAGTAACATCAATATTATTGCTCTAGGTTAAAATCAGGATTATCTGAGATCAGAATCCATCCCTCTATTTCTAATAAAACAGTCTGTTTGCTCAGCTGGTCATGCATTTAGAAGTAATTTCTAGTGCTTTAAAATAATGTCATCTTTCTTTTCTGGCTCTCAAGAAGCAGCAGATAAAGTGAAACTAACAGTTTACTTCAGAAATACCTAAGGTTGTACCTTCCTATTCCTTTCTAGAGATAAATTACCCATGCTTCTCATAATGGCTGAGCATATTTCCCTACATTCATCTTCAGCTAATTGAGATACTTCCAACAGATATCCCGATTTAGAATTGGAAAAGGACAATGGCCATAATCTTGTTTAGCCTGTTCTTTTTATGTGATAACAAGATTAGTGGCTGGTATTACCCCTAGAGACAAACAAAGCTTTAGAAAGCAATCAAGCAATTACCATACATTTATTTAACTTGCATTCCATAAACATTTTGCAACAAAAAAGAGATGTGTTGAGGCAGAAATATCCTTTCTTTACCATGCAATGTATTGATGATTAAACTGCATAAAACAAACATAAATTAAAACTATGGCTTTCAACTCACTCGTTAGCAAAAACAATTACATTTCCAAGTGGGCACAATTAATAATACAATAAAATGAGCCCTATCTTGCCTACTTGGCATATACAAAATAACAACTGAACTAAATTTTACTCAGTTACACTTCTAAATTTAAGGTAACTCCATAAGAAAAATCTGGACTATTGACTTCAATGGGAGCTTTGTGTCATTTTTCTATATTTGTCTCAGTCTACAATTTAGCCGATTTACCCAAAATAAATATCAACAGAACTTTATAGATTGCAGTCCTGTAGCCTTTATTTGAATTAAAGTCTGATTGACTTCAATGAGAACTTCAGGAAGAAATTCTATAACAGTGTGTTTGTTTCATGGTACATTGAAATACAGTGCATTGAAAGACTAAGTGTTTTGGAAAAGGCACTGCCAGTTCATCTTAATAACTGAATCTCAACTCTATCTTTTTATTTACAAACTTCAGATAGGGAAGATATAATCTGGACCTTTTACCAAGAGATTTTTCCCTGTTTACCTTAAACCAGGAGTTTTCAACTGGAGAGTGCTTGGAATGACCTCAGAGGGTATTTGGCAGCACGCGCCACCAACAGCACTTCTGCTGCCAGCACTTCTTTCACCCCGGTGGCACTGACATGCTTGCCGATTGGGCATTGGAGGACCTCTCCCCTTTCTCGTTGACTGTCTGCTGAGGGACCTCCCCCACTGGCTCACTGATTGGCTGCTGGGGAACCGCCCCCTTCCACCCCACTCATGAACTGTCTGCTGGGGGACTCCTGCCTTCTTGACTGGCTGCTGGAGGTACACTAACCTAAAAATGTTAACCTGTACCTTAAACAATTGTTTTTAAATGGGTAATATTTCATTGTGTTTATTTTTTTTAAATGGATTTATGTATTAAGTTTATATACCACCCTTCCCAACAAAGGTTCAGGGCACTTTAGAGAAGAAAGCAAATCAACTTATAAAGCAAGAAAACAAAAGAAGCAAAAGAGAAGAAACAATACAACTTATGAAAGCCAATAGAATACTAAGTTAAACTACATATCAAACCAAACTTGAGCCTCTGGCAAGCCTCAAGAAGAAGCAGTTTCAGAGTTGAGTGGTGACTACAGAGAAAAACTAAGAACAACTTCTCATTCACTAAGCAAATTTAGCACACTGATGGTATTTGCAGGATTTTGCTTTTTGTTGGTACTAGGGGGTCATGATGGGTCATAAGACAGTCTCTTAGCTATAGGCCCTGGCTATTTAGAACCTTACATGGAAAAAATAGCACCTTGTATTGTGCCTGCAAAGCTATTGGGAGTCAGTACAGACCCGGGAGCACTGTAGCTCTGTTGCCACAGAGGCATGACACTGGATGGTCTTCAAAGCAGCCTTGTGTTCAGATATTGCAGCAATTTTCTGTAGCAGAATAAAAATACTAGAGATTCTAAATTTGGAATAGTCTTGGCTGCTTAAAATTGGCATTCATCCATTTTCATTGATCACAAAATTCAGACATAAGTTGAAAATATGGTTCATAGGCCACAGAGACCACTCTGATATCCTGAATTGCCCTACTAAATTATGATACTGAGAAAGTTGAATATACATCTGGGAAATCCATAGTTTGGAAATTATATCTTACAGTATGCAGTGATCATGCAACACAGACGAAAGTAGGTACTCACTGTAGTACCACCTGATATTGTAAATATATTTGTTCTTAAAATTAAACGTGTTATAACAGAATGTGCACCACCAGAGGCAGCCATGGTGCCCCTAGTGGCCTTGCTACACCCACCCTTGTACTCCAGCTTCCAAATTTAGCCCTGCCCTTTCTCCTGCTATGACTTCATGTTAATATATATACTTCTTAGGAGGCTGCCTTCAGAGACCTGAGTGCAGTCTTTTTGTGCCATACTCTACTCTGCTCATTATCCTGTTTCCAGTCTGTCCAGTCCTCACACCATAGTCTGAACAGGGCTTGATTTCATTCTTGTCTGCTCCCCTGAATCCCTGACTTGCTCTTGTCTGGTTCCCTGATGTACATGCATAAAACTATCTGTGAGTAGAACCTAAATATTTTTAAATCCTCTTTTCCCATTTCATTATTCTGTCCTAAAACAGTCATTGCTACTGGTAATCAAAGTATTGTGCTAATGGCCGACTAACAACAAAAACATAAACAATTTTTTTTGAGAAATAATACAAACACGTATCATATATCACTTATAGGTATTCTTCTGGGCATTGCTTTTTGCGTATTCTGCCATGAATGTTAAATTCAAAGTCTCCCTCCTCTTGCATCATCAACAAAAAGTAGATAATCACCTCCCAGGGCAAGAAGATGAACCAAAGTTCTACTGAAGAGTAATGATAAATAGCAAACATTTATTAATCCTCTAACTGTTGAATGATGATTCACTGAAAAAAAAAATCAACAACTATTCAATTGTTTACAACCCTTAATTTGGAAGTCATACTGCTGGCATCTTTGATAGCCTCACATCTGATTTTCTGGGTCTAAAATACATTGCTACTGGTGTAGTGATTGTTATACACTGACATGAAAATAAAGATTGAGAATATACAACAGTCTTATTACTTTCTTATTACTTATACTTATGCAGTTTGAACGTAATATGTGTAACAAAGGAAGGAACCAGGGGAAGTCAGCATAGCTGTGATGTATGTTAAGTTGGACTGCAACTCCCAGAAACCCCAGTGACTGGGAGGCAAGTTAAAAAGGAAGAGGAAGTTTGAGGCTAGAGTAAGGAGAAGAGAGAGCAACATAAACATGGAGACTGGTCAGCCCAAAACAGAGGAATGCGTAGTAGAGCTGGAGATCTCGGTGGCTTGGTCAACCAAGATTATATTCTGCAAGAGCTGGACTCAGACCTGGGGGCAGCTGCAGGTATCTGTTTGAGTGCTCTAGGGACTAAAGGCTTGCTTGGAGACACCTCCAGTGGTGTGTAAGGAGAAATTAAGTTGCTAAGTATATGTAACCACAGTGTTGATGTATCTTTACCTTTTACCTGTTCCCTCCCCTTGGTCTAAGCCCCTATGATTTTCTATATAGAAGTGGAAACTCCCGCTTTCTTCCTGGGCCAGGTTCTGGGGCTGCAGGATTGACACACTTATATCTAAATTTACATACCTGGGACAGTAGCCAGTTTCATAATAAACAGAGACAAGGTAAGTTCCCCAAACTTCCAGAATGATATAGTAGGAACCTCAAGGCTCATCTGTTTCAAACCCCTGGCTAGATGCAAGAATACTACCCATCTGCTTATCCAGCCTCTTGAAAGCCTCTAATAAAGGAGATTCTACAGCTTTTCTGGGTAGTCTATTCCACTGCCTCAGTAGTCTAGCAGTAAAGTAATTCTTCCTGTGTTTGTCTACACAAAACATTTACTACTGAATAGACCAATCAGATCCACAGTAATGTCTCATGTCCACATGTGTGGACCTACTAGGCCACAGGAAACTAGTCAACTCTGCAGCAGGGTAGAACTTGTAAATACAAGTACTATCCTTCTGTGGAGCTTTTAATCCACAGCAGTGCACATGTAGATGCTGATGGGACTGGCTGGTGGATAAGGGTACTTCAGTGTAGGTGCTACGTGACTATCCCTGAACTGGAGCACCCCTGTGACCCAACCAGCCCCTCCACAGTATATTGAGCCATGTTAAAGTAGCCTTAGGTTGGCAGGCTGACTCCTCTGGCCCCTTGGCAGCTGGGCTGCTCTGACTTGGCTCAATGTTCTGCAGACCCATGTACATATTCAAATGGTGTACCCGGAAGCAATAAACTCTGGCCAATAAGCACCAGAGTTCATTGATTCAAATTAATTGAATGTATAGACACACACCCTGATATTTAATCTAAATTTATTTTGATGGATTTTGAATCTCTTTCTTCTTGTCTTGCCTTCTGCAATGTGGGATAACAGGTCTATCTCTTTGTTCTGCCTCTTAACATTTCCTTATACAGGCTACTTTCTAACTTCTTTAATCATTTTTGTTGCCTACCTCTAATTGTCCATATCCTTAATATGTAGAACCTATAACTGTTCATAATATTTTAAATACAGCCTAATCAGCTCTGAGTATATGGGCACTATCATCCCCGCTGTTGATGCAGCTCAAAATTGCATTTGACTTTTACAAAAAACAAGCAACAAAAACTACAATACATTGCTGATACTTACATGAATGAGTAACTTGGAATAAAATAGTTCCAATCAAGAAGAGAAAGAGGAGTAGAACAGATAAAGTCCTTCCCACTAAGCACACGTACATATGTACTGTTATATACAGGCACATGTAACAGTAAAGACTGATTACTAAATGACAACAGGGCTTTTTATCTTTTGACTATACTCTCAAAGAAAAAAAAATTCGCCTCCTATGATTGGACCAACCATTAATTCATTAGCTCAAACATCTGCTTTGGGAGATACAGAGTTTGAGAACAGTGGTAGTATAAATGCATAGTGCGTGTAGGGCACTGAGAATGCTGGTTTTCCTCCTGACAGTGAGTGCTCCAGCTGCTAGGGGCCCATGGAGAGCACTTGTACCCCTCCTGAAACCATCTCAGCCATCAGGACGTTGGTGGCAGATGTGCCGGCGATGGAAGTGCTGGCACTTCTGCTGCTGCCAAGCCTCATGTGAAAGCACTGGGACTTCTGCCACTGCTGTGCTGCTGGTGTGTTTACCGGCTGGCCACTGGGAGACTGCCTCCCACCCCTAGTTGTGCCCCACTGTTGTGTCCCCATGCATGGTAGGGAATGTCCCAGGTTTGCTTATCTCCTCATTTTTTAATTGAGTATGTTACAACAGAGAACTAAGTGGTTGGGCTTCTTGGCAGTTCTCTCAAGAACTGCATGGAAGCAATCTGGGCATACATATTAGCAGTCCACAGCAAAATGGCAGGCTTCAAGTTTAAGTCACACCTATGTTTATAGGTTTATAGGGAATTTCCAGACAGCATGAGTCTGGATCCCTTTTTCTGCATGCTCTGCACCTTTGTTTGAATTAAAACGTATTTTGAAACAGATGATTTGTGTCATTATGTTTCTAGCTATGAAAGTAAAGTTCTTGCAGATTAGAAGGCTATTGATTCTGTTAGTTTGTCATAGTCAGTAACCAGTAGCCATAACCTGGAGGTATAATTGAAATGTGATGCGATTATTGAGTTCTACCTCAAATTAAGATGAAGGTTTGGAAGTATAATTTTAAAGCACTTGCACTCAGAAGACTTGAGAAAGGTTATCAGAAGGAGTAGTCCACCAAGGGATTGATAATTCCTTCAAAAATGTTGGCCGGCATTTCCTGGATATGCTTACTACCCATATACTTATGATTATGACTTTCTTGAAGTTGCAAAGTTTCAACAGTTAAATCAATTAGGCTGGTGATAGGTAGTGCTTGGTGGCCACATCTACATGAGATGCTGACTGCACACTTGTATACGAGTAATAAATGACTGCACAGTAACTAGAGTTACTGTGTAGTAGCATTGCATTATGTTTTAGTAACACGTTACTATTCAATCTGCATCTTGTGTAATGTAGCCACTGTAATCAGAGCATATGACCAGATACTAAGAATCCTGGGGTGAAATTCCTGCCCCATTAAAGTTAACTCTACTTTTATAGTTATTTTACTGAGGAGAGGAATTAATTCTGTTTTCTAGTCTCAGAACTGCTGCTGTCTTGCAACTTGATTTAAAGCATATTGTGGTCAACAGGAGTCTTTCTATTAGTTCCAATTAGCTCTTGTTCCAGTTCCTGTTGTTTTTAACCTTTGTGGTTTGCCTAATTAATCTGCAAATTGGTTATATGTCACATGGTTACTGCAAGCTTTAAAAAGTGCTGTTTAAAATGTGCTTAAAGATTCTAGGATGTAAGGGACTGTAGGCTTAGCCTTACTCCAACAAAGTCAATATAAATTCTGTCATTAATATCAGCTAGTGAAAAATTAATCCTATTGTAACTGCAGAATTATTAACTTAAAAATACCTGTGCTCAACAAGTTTTTCACTTTTTCAGCAATGTGGATCAACTCCACTGACTTCAAGAAACAGTTTCCTAATTCATGGCAGTGTATTTAATTTGATTAATATCCATATTCTCATTTTGAATGGCAGTAATTAGTCTCATCTTAGTCAATAATATAAGAGAGTTTTAATAAATGTTAAGGTCATAAGGGACCATAGTTGTCATCTTGGATAACCTCCTATATATCATAGACAATAGAATTTCATGCTGTAAATTCTGCATTAAGGCCAACAACACCTATCTGAACAAGTTAATCTTGTTTCACAGATCTTCAACCTTGATTTGAAGATTTAAAATGTTCAGAATCCACTAATTCCTTTTGGATAGGCTGTTCTTAATTACCTCTACTTTAATTTAACATATTTCTAGTCTGAAATGGCTGAGTACAGACATTTGGGGACATTAAATCAGGTTCAAAATGGATGCCCAATTTAAGCTTAGCTTGTCCTGGTGCTGACCTATGCTTCAAGATTTGGTGTCAGTGGTCAGTGAACAACAATCAATCTAAATCTGTAACTGTAGAGAAGTTCCATGCGTAGAAACTGGTCTAAAAATTGCAAAAACTATTTTAAGATAAACGAGGAACCCATGTAGTATCAAACTTACATAGTATCAATCTGGACCTATCTGGTATTAAACTTATTTGATTTAGCTCAAACTGGTGCACGGAACTTCTGTACACTTTCCCTGTGCATCCCAGGGCCTGGGAAAACCCAGCCACCGGCCCCAGTCCTGGGGCTGCTCTTTTCACCCCCACACTATTTTTGTCCCCCAGCCTCTTGCTCCCCCCTCCGCTTCCGAATAGAAATCCCTCTTAACCCCCATCTCACAACCTGATTTTATCAGCATGAGCACATAAGCCCTGGTGGGGGGAGGGTGAAAAGAGCATGCTGAACCCTCAACCCTCTTCCAGCCCCGCATCCTGACATCCGATATTCAGAAGGCAAACAATTTAACCTCCACATAATGCCTCCAAATATCTGTACTTAGCCAACTTGTTTTTTAGCTTTTGAAACTTGATATTCCTTTCCAAGTTAAACAGCCCCCAAAATCTGAAAACTTTTCTCCATGCTGGCACTAGACCAATCATGTGATACCTTAAGTTCTTCATTGACAAGCTAAATAGATGGGACTTCTCAAGGATCTCCCTGCAAGAAAGGCTTTCCAGACCTTGGATTGTTTGTTTGTTTTTTATGTTACTCTTTTAAAAGAAGACTGGAGAAACTTGATAGGATTTAGAAAAGTATGGACATAAGCATTAAACACAGTATTCTTACACATTGTTTTACCAATGGTATAAAAGGTAATTTCACCTTTTACTCCATTAGGTAGTTCCCTATTTATATGTTCCAGGATTACATTAACCTTTTAGCCACATCATCATAACAGAAGCTCATATTCAATTAGTTCTCCAATACTAAATGTTAGTTCAGTTAATTTTCAATCTTATTGCTTTGCTGAGTAAAGTCTCCCATCCTGTGAATACCATGTTTTCTTACATACAACATGTCCTGGAATAAAATATGCACCTTGTTTTGAAAGGCAGAATCAAGGGAACAAATATATTTTTTCTTGTGTTGAGGAAATGAATAGCAGCAGCCAAGCTGGCTCATTTTCCTATCATTGTTCTGTTCCCTATGAATTATGTAGAGATCTCGTTTTCACTTTTATCTGGTAACCAGCAGAAACAGTTTTTACCATATTTCTTGCATACAATGGGCACATCTACACATGGCCATATGGCACCTTTGTTACTGCACTCTTGTATAGTACTTCCGTTTGGAAATACTAAAAGATGGTGCAGTAACAGCCCAAACTGTGCCATGCCAGCCGCACATTGTTATTTTTGACTGCTATGTCACCGTACCAATGTGTTATAATGAGGAAGCTTGTTGCTATATTGACGTAGCAGCAGTATCACATTTTTTGCTAACAGGTGCTACGGCACTGTAGCACATTGCTATGGCACCATATCATCTTGTGTAGACATGCCCAATAAGCAACGCAATTTCTAATACCTGGCTGAGGGGCAGGGGGAAGTGTTTTATGTGAGAAAATATGGTATTCTATTTTTCCTAGTTGTCTGGCCTGTCTACTGAAATATAGAATCTGGGATACTTTAGCAGACTAGCAATGCCTTTGCCTTTTTGTTGCTGTTTGAAATCCAGATTTAATTTAATGGTGACCAAATGCTACAACTCTGATACCTCTTCCACGGTCTCCGTGAAATGAGTAAATGAGTTCAGATCCATGTGTGATATTCCTTCCTTAACCCCAGATGTGGTCCCTGAAACACAGTCCCAGAGAGGTCTTACATCTTCAGGGGTGCCTTCTGTTGGGTGACAATAATTTGATTAGGGAGCACTGGATTTTCAGCTGAATAAAAGACATGACCTGTGGTCTAGCAGAGCTGCTAACCACAAAGCAGACTGATATCTAAGCCAGCCATTTGCTTAACCTTAGCAACCATTTTAACTGTATCAACCATTTTCTGAGGGAAAAGCAGCAATTAAATCTGTGTGAGTTTGTGTGCTGTGAACTAGCCACAGCGAGGAACAAGATAAGATAAAGATGCCCAAAAAGGGTGGGTGTGATACGACTTGAGACAGAAAAACAGACTGGAATGTGAAAAACAACACGTAACAGAATCTGAGATGAATATATGCAAAAAAGTGAATGGTGATTGGTGAAGAAGTCTCCAGAAGCTTCCAGGTTTAGTCAAAGCCCACCCATTACCGAAGAAGAGAAGTCAAGGTCTTAGACATGCCCTCATAGCAAAAAGATGGGTAAATGAATGCAATGCATTGGCAATTCCATGCTAATGAAACAAACAGTAAACAGAGGCGGAGCTTGAGATGGGAGGAGAAATGGGTGGAACAAGAAGGGGCGAGGGTAGAGTAAATGTTAATAAATATAAATCAAAGTGTATAAATATGGGAAAAAAAACTATTGTTTGCTGCTGCTCCTTGTCTCTTATGGTAAAAGAGCTCACCTGAAGCTTTCTCCATTCTGAATAAAGCTGTTGTGAGCAGTATGTGCTGGTGTTTGCTCCCTGCTCTGCTGTGGCTAATGAGTAACAGGATCCACGGGCAATTGGACCATCATCTCCTTAGTTGTTAGGTGCCTCATGGAGTTGGGGTCTAACACCTTCAGCTCCAAACCACACTCTTCTGTCCCATGCTTGACCACCAAGACTGAGATGTTCCAAAGGTCACTTTCCTGACATGATATGTCATCTATACTTGCCTTAATCAGGTCTTGCCAGCTTTTAATTGTGCACATTCTCTCAGCTGGAAGAACCACACCATTATCTGGAAATGCACTCAGAAAAGATGGATCCCCTATTTCTGGAAATGATGCCAGCCTGTTTGGTCAAATGCTCTGATATCACAGTTAACATTGAGAATAAATTAGTTGCAAAAGAATAACAAACAGATTTATTGTAAAAACAAGAACAAGCAGAAGAAATCAGTATGTATATATTGAGATACAAACTGAGATAAAAGAATAAGCAAACAAAAGACAGTATTAGAATAATAACCTGTTTTTACCCTGCATCTTAAGTACAAGAATGAAGTTTGCACCCAGCTCAACAGATTAGAAAGTTATTTCTGGTCTTTGTCAGGACCTCCAACAATTTCTTTCTGTATGCTTGTTTTACTCAGCCTGCTTTACTCAGGCTAAAGGACTCTTGTAATTCCTCAGGTCCCAGGGAAATTGAAAACCCCATCAAACTTTCCAGGTAAAGCTTAAGTGCAATTTCATATCTGGAGTGTAGGTTGTAGCCATGTTGCTCAAGGACATAGGCAGATAAGGTTCTTTGGGTAAATCCAATCTATTTTATGAGACCAACTCAAACAGATGAAAAATTCTTGTTAGCAAGCTTTTGGACACAGACACCCGTCATCAGGCTGAGGAAGCATCTGCAGATGGTTTGTGCTTTTTCTGGATGGAGTGCTGAAGCAGCTGGAGGCCAGTATGTATACAAGAAAGCCAGTCAGTGAAAATGTCATGTCTTATCTGGCCAGTTACAGATCTAGTCATTGGATTTTAGGAAAGCCCGCATTATGCATATAATTTCCTGTGTGTGTTTACCAGATTTAATTTTTTTCCCTCAATCTACTTAAGACAAGGAGACTAGGTGTATCCTTTCAGACATGAAGAATACTAATCTAGTATCTTTAAAAATGTCATCTTCCACTTTATTTCTTCCGCAGTGAGAAATGTTCTTCCCCCAACAGTCTGAATAGCCTGGTGTTATTCTTTTTTATAAATGTAAATTCATTATTGTCTGAAAGGGCCTGTTTCCTGTGCTTCAAAGCACATCCATAAAGGAGTTGAATAAGCAACTCAAGTCAAATGTTAATTCTTAGTGATTACTGTGTTTCAGTCATTAGGCTTTGAACCTCTCCAGGTACCAAATAAACTTGTTTATTGCCTGAAAGTCATTATCATATAGTGAAGTCCTGGTCCTATTATACCATATAACAAATGTATTTTATAACAAATACCACATGCCTATAAATAATACTAAATAGGGCTCAATACTACCTGTACATAAAAACTACATATGCTATATTAGTAAAACAAACTCAGGAAAACCTGCATAACATCTCATGAGCCTGCCCCCCTCAGCTGTCCCCCACAGACCATAGTGGGGGTTCATGACGTCCTGTACATAAATATCCACAATTAGTTACTATGTGTCCTTAGCAGGCAGAGTAGAGGCAAAAATGAATTAACATAAAGAACAGATTTTTATTTCTTAATGGCTGTCCAGAGTGCAGCTTGTGACCAACTTTGAGTTACCTAACTAGGAGTATAGGGATCATTCTATTACCTCCTTTGGGCAAGTTCATGCCCCTCTCCACCCCCCACTCTGGTTTAGAAGTAGGTAGACATCTTCATGTCTCTGAAGGGTTATTCTATTTCTATGTGTACTTATGCACACAGAGGTGAATAACAGAATCACTCCCACATTTTAATTGGGTAACTCAGGGCTGGCTACAAGCTGCACTCTGGACATCTATGAAGAAATTAAATTCTGTTCCTTATGTTCATTCATTTGGTCATCCAGAAAGTGAAATAGAATTGTTCCCTAATTATGAAATACACTTTCACCTTTAGGGAGCGTCCCTAAGGGGTCCTTGCATACTTCACTTATCACCTATTAAGTATAATGGGACTTAGGTGTTCAACTACGATCCTGTTCCACTCTGAATCCACCAAAATCCATGAACGCACATATTTTTGTAACATGCTGTTTTCTTAACCTTACAAAAAGTAGTGATGAAGACCTTTTATATTAATAGTTTTTCAGGGACTCAAGAAAGATGAATTAATATCATATTAATGCGCTTAATAGGTAGATTCCATTTAGGCACCTTATTAGTGAAGCAGACTCTGCACTTACAGGCCTAGATTTAAAATTTGAGGGACCTTGTATTTATTTATACTGCCTCTTTGAGCTGGTCTGATGATATCTAGCAAAATTGTTTGACTGTCAAAAGTATTCTTAAACCACTACTGTTTTTTTGTGAATCTATTTGGTATTCAGCGAATACTACAAGCAAACAAATGTCAGTCTATGCATTATTCATGGAGATATCCAAAGTTGGTATTTCAGCTTCACAGTTGGTCACCTAAGTCACTGATGGGTCAAATACATATATTCAGAATTGAACCTGTATTTTCTATGTGCATCAGACTCACATTCAACAACAACTTTGCGTATTCAACATCTAGGTTAGCTTTGAAATTGGAAAAACCAACAGACTCCTGTATGGGCAAATATAAATGCAGCCTTGCTGATTATATAATATTCACAATCCATCACACCCCTTCAGTATCCAGGCAGTTTAACTGCCTGTGCTGCACCTATTGTGAGTAAATGAAAGACATCAGTCTCTAGGGTCTCAACAGAATGTCTCACTCGAGCACTAAATTCACTCAGAAACATAAAAAGGGAAAATGGTAATTTTAGGAATAATGCTATGTCTGTCATAAAACCGCTGATTTCATGGTGGGGTGAAGCCTTCCTGAAATCATTGCCCACCTGAATTTATTCTTTTAGGAATAATGGCTAGCATAGTAGAACAATGTGCATCTCTGCAATCTACACAGGTAGAAATAACAAGGCAGTATATATCTATATCTATGCGTGTGTGTGTGTGTGCACGTGCACGTGTGTATATGTATGTATGCATATATGTATATAATAATAAGGACATGATTGCATTAGAAAAACTACATTGCTTTTTCATATTAGAAAGTGTGAGAAACTGAGAGAGAGAATAAGATAGATTGGAGAGTGAGAGAAGAATATAATTAACATTTTTTACTCTTGTCTATAATTGACGATTATAATACCATGCTACTCAGCAGTATTTGATATTCCTTTATTTGCTGTCTTGTGTAGGTTCTGCTTGAAAAAGGACTAAATGACCTAATGTTGAACTCCCACAAGGTAAATCATTTTAAAGAATAACACGCTAAGAAAAAAGGAATTTATGGAGTGTGACTAACCGTAATGCTATTTTTTTGTCATTTCATTTGTTTTCCATTAGGTCAGAAGAAACTCGTATGAACTATATCAAAATCCCTGCATTCTACTCCATGGGAAAATAGCTGTGTGTCAGAATTTTTTTTAAGTCGTTTCTTGATGTAGTTTCAACAACATACCTATTAAATCATTGAAAAAAATATTCCACATGTTATTTAAAGTATTGATTCACACATGTATGCAATGATCAACATTATAAATTATAAATTTTATATAACACTACCTACATATTCAGTGAAACTTTCAGTGAATAAGTGACTGCCATTTTCAAAGGTGGCTTCTTTAAAATGGAAAGCACCACAGCACTTCTTCAGTAATCTCTTCAGCAAACTCCAGTAATTTCTTTGGAGTTTAGGAAATAACATTGTACTATTTTTCTTCATTCAGATTATCAACTTCTGTTACTAAGTCATATCCAGAAAGTGATAAAACAATTCTACACTCCAAAGTCTTGATTTTCCTCTGTGAAGTCCTAATTCATTGCTTGGGACCCCTCTACCTGCAGGTAATGGTACAATGGGATCATATGAGTTCCCCAGTGAGGTCCCCATGTGAGGTCCCCAGAGCTGAGAGACTAAAGCTGCTCTGGTCTCCAAGCCCTAGAGGTGTATGAAGTCCCCAGATCATGGCTTCTGTGAATTTTTAGCCCCAGGGGCTTCATCACCCCCCACAGGGCTGGGGAGCTGCTTGGATCCAGATGAGTGTGCTTGGGACCAGGAGGCATTTTGCTAGGATCTAGCATCCGCAGGTGTGGAACTATAGGTCCTGACAGCTGTGGAGCACTTCCAGGACCCAGAGCTGGGAGCTGCAGGACTCTGGTACCTGCCAGTTGTGAGGCACTGGTACAGTATGGTGCATGCACCTCTAGAGCTTGGAGCCTGGTAGGATGACGGGGCTCCCAGCCACATAGGAGACCCTGCTACATGTGTAAACTACAACTGGATGCAACAAGCTCTTGCCATCACTTCTTGCTACAGGTGTTTCCAGTTTAATAAAAAAAATTGAAGAACATTGTCAAATTTGCATTGTGGGTAAAGCTGGTTGGAAATGTTTCATAAAACTAAGCCTCATTGGAAAGTGCCTGTTTGTTAGTCTAAAATACTTCAAACATTGAGTTTGACAACCTTGCCAATTTTAAGGCTAATTATTAACTTGTTTATGTCATCAGAGGGGGGACACTGGGTAAAATCACAAGGATTATGAAGGGAAAAAGAAAGATCCAATTTGAGCCAAAAGCAAATAAAGAAAAATAAAAATAAAAATTTGAAAATTCAATTTTTAGCCAACTTAAATTTAGAAATTTTATTTGTACTTCTCTCTAATCATAGAGCAAGCAGGATTGTGGGTGGAGAGAGGCTGCAAGTGTTTCCATCCTATTCTATGCATAGAAGGAGTAGGCAGGACAATTACAACACTTGGGGAGTACAGGAACTGTTCCTTATTCCCCAGGAGCACAAAATGCCTTCGAAAGGAGGCCTTGACATAACTCTTCTCTCCTGTGAAACAGCCAGGAAAGATAGTTGGACATGCAGCCAGAAACTACACTGCTCAAAAAGGAGCTGTGGAGAGTGGCACTGTGTGCAACACAGTTAGCAAGGCCAGAAGACATCCTGGTCTTCCTGGCCAGTTCACAGCTAAATACAACACCAGCCCTCTCCACTCATTAAAAAAAAAAAAGGGTCGATAAAGAGTCAATTTCATACTCAGTCATAGTGATACCAGGTTAAGAGACTACAAATTCCATGTAACAGGCATAAATAATCCAATTTCATAATGGTGTAATTTTCACTGATATAACATTATATTATGATTAATGCTAACTAGCAATATTAGAGAAAACATGACAAGTGCTTCTGTTAAAATAGAGATTACTCTGATGCAATTATTCTTTAAAATCAGTCCTTTAAGTATGTTATGTAAAACATTTAAGTATGACATTTTTGTTTTCCACAGGGGGTTTATGTACCTAGTTTGACTAGGAGAGCAAATGAAATAACTTTACATGGTCATTCCATTTTTCTATATAAAGGATAATAAAAGGTTTCTTTTTAGCAAGTGCATTGGGAGTTTGTAGGCAGCAAGTTGTTTTTCTGGCTTAGTTTGAGAAATTCAGAAAACACCTTTTGTTTGCTGTTTGCATACCTGCATCTAGCATTTTCTCTCCCTTAAAATTACATTTTAAAGTGTGTAAAGTGTTTAAAGTGATTCAGCAAAACCATGACTTTTTTGCTAGAAAAGATTTTAAATTATCTATTGGTTCAGTGGCACCAATTTTGAGTCATTGTTGTCTTCATCACAGTTGTAGCTTCCTGACCACAGCTGAGATATCTGTCAAATGGTTCACTACAGCTCTAGCATAAGTTTTGTTAAATTTACTGTAAGATTAAAATTGTATATTCCACTCATCTAGCATGGAGGGAAAAAAAGAAAACCGTTCCTCCTCTGTGTAAAGTTACAATGTGCAATATTTAGAACAGGGGTGTTTAACATTTTTCACCAGGAAGTGCAAGCCCTACAGTCCAAACCAGTGTGTGGCACATGCCACACTGGCCATACCAATGGAAGTTTAAGGTGCATGCCACATGGATATCCCCTCATTGCACTGCACCCCTGCAACACTTCTCCTGCAGCATGCACCCATGCAGGCTCACTTCCCCACTACTGCTATGACCTACCTGGATGGTCCCCCCCTAAACCAATGCACTGCATGCTGTATGGCCCAAACCTTACCCTAAGTGTGCCCGCTGCCCTGTGGAGCAGGCATAGAACACAGAAGGGGCACATCTACACTTGCCCCAATTGCACAGTACCTGCTGCTACTGTGCGTGGGCTGTTTTCAATCCTACTACACGGTAGCAATGAACTAGTGGGCACATCTACACACGCATTTACATTGACTTAAATTTACCACACAGTAAATTACTGTGCAGTAAGTGGGAATAGGCTGGCATTTACACATGCAGGCATTAAAGTGCATTAATACTGCATGTGGACTGACTTGGTACTAAAGTTAGTCTCAAGTCAGTCCACATACGGTGTTATTGCACAGCATAGTGTCTACATGTGCGTTACTTTTCAGTAACTAATCAGACATAAATTTGATGCCTGTATGATGCTAGGGTGCCTGGGAAGCATCCATCATACAGGGAGACCCCGGTGGGTCCAGGAAAACACAGGGACAGAAGTCCCAACTAACTGTGCCCAAGAAGACGTGAGGCAGCCTCCCAACTTTACCTAGACATCCAAGACATGGCGGGTGAGAATTAGAGGGTGCCCTTGGGCCAACTTGGCACGGGTGGGGGGCCTTAAGGAGATCACGGCCCTCCTGCAGGACCCCACCGTGACATGGACACTGAGAGCCTAGCTGCTGGAGCCATCTACCATTCCTACTGATGGAAGTCTTCAAGGACACTTCTGGGCTACTGCTTTGCCCTGCTTTGAGGCTCTTTTCAGCTCTTTTGAGCCCCACTCTTCTCTCTTCTTGTTTCTGGATGTGCTCCCCTCATTCTGGATGAACAGCTTCTTTTATATGCTCCAGGACTCCACCCCTGAAGTCTTCCAGACCTGATTGTTACAGTCTCCAATCAGGTTCATGGGGAGAACTCCTCTTGCTGCCTTCTGTTTGGGAGATGAGCTCCACCAATCAAAACAGCAAGATTTCAAGCCTGGGACTCAACCCAAGCTCCAAAAGGCAAGCCTGCTATGCTAAGCAGTAAATGTGCACATGCAGCTTTGTCTCTTGTATAGTAGTTCATTGCTACTTCTCAGTAGTGGCAGTGTCATGGTTAATGTCCTGCTGACACTATGTTGCCATAGTCCTAGTGTCTCCTTTTGATGTGCCCAAGCTGAAGGAAGAAGAAGGAGCCCAGAGACTGGATGCAGTTGCAGCCAAAGTAATTTGAGGTGTTGCAGCTGGACAAGAGCCTGAAGACCCAAATTTAACTCCTCATGGGCTGCATATAGCTCATCACCATAAGTTAGGTAGCTCTAAGTTAGAAAAAGAAGAATACTGAAGAACTAAGTGATCCTTTTTTAAAAATTAATTTTGGCTTTGCAATCTTTTTCCTTTTCCAAAGCATTCTTATACAATTATACACTTCCAACTAAGCTGCAATAAAATCATTCTAAATAATGTAGTATCAACATACACATCAATTACTCATTCTGTAAGGCAAAAAGACTGTTATAAGTCATCTGTTGAAATACAATGGTATTTGACAGCTCCGGTTCATGAGAGCACTTGGGCATGTGCTTAAAATTGAACAGATGCTTAAATCCTATTGAAGTCAATATGTTCCTGAATTAGGGTCATAGTCAGCAAGATAAAAAAGCAAATACCTAATTTCAATCATCTTGTAGCCCTACTGGGTTTTCCCTACTGCCCTCTCCACCCTCCTCTCCCCACCCCCAATAAAAACCCTCTAAACAGAATTGGCTTTGTGTACATCAAAAGCGAATGCATTTATCTCAGTGCTTGCTCATATTATTGAAGTTAGAAATATGTTTAAGTATATTGTTAAATCTAAGCCTATTTTCTATTCTACTTCATTAACTACTGTGCATTTTTTATTGTTCACATGACGTTTGCTTTATTTTGAGAAGCATTAATGTACTATGTACATGTTTATTGCATAAGCTATATTTCCTGGACATAGTTTTTCAGTTTAGTTTCTGTTTCAACCTACCCCACATATTTTGCATATTTTGAGACCTGTAACATTCAGTAAATTATAAAATGTTCAGATTTCCACATTATTGATTTGTGTGCCTGCATTATTATTTAGGCATTTTAGATATCTAAATCAGCATTTCTTAAAAAGTACAGCACAGTCTGGTTGGGAAATGTAAGGAGGATCGATAGACTAATCTCTCAGTAGTTCTCTAGTCTCAGTTTCCGTTTCTTTTCTAATGAAAATCACTAGCAGTTACAGCTGTGGTAGATAAAATGTTCAAAATGTGCCCCGAACAATGCAATGATGCCTAAATCTATATATAGCCCCAAATTAATCTGTAATAACTTAGATTTCAAGATAAGACTTTTAATGCCAGCATTTTAAAAATGTTTATTGTTCAAGGTATACAAGGAAAGAATATCTTTAACATTTTAGAGCATAGGAAGATAAGTGCCATACGGGGTAAGACCAGTCCATCTAGCCCACTATTCTGTCTCTGACAGTGGCAGAAATGAATGCTATAAGGGAGAGCATTGAATGCTATAGAGGGAGAGCATTTATAGATGATCTATCTTGTATTCAATACACCCCCTAGCATCCATCTCCAGAGAGAACATCTATCCGGTTTCAAACCAGTTCAGCCTAGCCAGGTTTGACTAACCTGTAAAGATTGATTCAATTCAGGCTCAGGCTTTTGCAATGTCTGTCCCTACCCTATGTGGTTTAGCTTACAGTCTGCAAAGTAGCATGTTACTAGTTTCTCAGATGATTATTACTGTTTGAGACACTCTCTATGTTACTGACAACTTTGAGAGAGACCAAGACAGACAAAAAGTCTGTCCTTGGGATCACATAGGCAATGTGCTTAACTTCAATATAGATTCTAAGAGTATAAATGAGGATGGAATGTGTTCCTTTGTGTACAACATAAAATAAATTGTGTCAGTGTAACTAGTTCCATAAGCCAATATAATTAGCTTGTAGTATGTTTTAAAGAGTTTTGGCAATAAGATCAGCTCACTAATGTTACTAACTTTCTGAGTGTAGCAATATAAGGATGCTAAAGGCATTATGTGTTCCCACTCTGTCATTGGTGAGATTCTAATGGGATTGTCTAATAAAGACAATAGACATAAAAATAACCTGATCTGGGAGTCGAGTTTGTGCTTCACTGAGTTTGTCAATTTCTCAGAAGCATTGCAAGGACAGAGTAAGCAATGAGAAGGTTAGAATAAATTAAGAAGTGCAAATATGAATTCCCACATTATATCATTTATAAATGAATGGGAGAGAAGCTGGTAAAGTTTTGTATTTCCAAGGTGTGATACAAAGATCTAGAGTGAGGTGTCAAACTCACCTTTTGCCCCGGACAGGATCTAGACCATAAGGCTCCTTGTAGGTGATGACAGTGGCTGGGGCTGCCATAGCACCTGCATAGGGAACAAGCTATGTAGCTGCATTAGAGTGGTAGCTCTGGTTCCTACCACATACCTCATGCTGATGCCAGAGCTGCTTCTGCCGTCATGTGCCTTATGCTGTTGCAGCAGCTCCAGCTCCAGCACAGGATATGTGGCAATGGTAGCTCCAGCTTTGATCCAAGGAATGCAGATATGGCTCCTCCAGCACAGAGTGGTGACTGGGCAGCAGAACATGAGGTAGCCATGACTGTGCACATGGGTAAAGCTGCTGGAGCGTGACTGAGGACTAGGGTTCACTCAGCCTCCTGTCACGGATCACCATATCCACCAAAGCCATTCCCCCTAGCCATGACCCTAACTTCCAGTGGCCCTCCATATTACCAGTGGCCTGGATAGAGCTGCTCCATGGACTGGATATGGCCCATGGGCCATGCATCTGACAACCATTATTTAGTTTAATGAATATAGGCTTTAATCCTAATCCATGTAAAAAATTGCCTCTACTATGTCAAAAACTATATATTTTATCTCAGAAGTGCAATGCTATTCCATTTAGAAAAAAATACATAGCTCTCCCCCCTTCAGCAGCCCATTCTGAGAAAAGGAAACTTTATGAACTTCTGTCACTTCAGGATCCAGCTTGCCCGGAAGGGATGTGGTCTCATGGTTCAATCACAGGAGTGATGACTACCTAAATCAGTGTCTCTGCCTAACAAGAAGCAGAATCTAGCAAGGTGAACACTCTTCTGGGACAGAAGGAAAGCTTGAGTTTTACTCCCTGCTGTTTATAGTGTTTATTCATTTCCCCCCATTATCTATAGACTAGAGAAAATGCATAAATATCATTGGGAGCAGAAGCCAGAACCCAAGTTCAGATGTGAAAAAGTTAGATTTTTAGATCATTTCAATAATTATTTCAGGTGACTTATATTTTTTTCCATCTGTTCCCCTGACAGTTTTAACATGTGCATAGATTACCCAGCTTCTTCTACACTTTCCTCATGAGCTTAAAATGTCTCCCTATCATTTTTCTGCATTTCTTTCCTTACTCCCTGGCTGCACTTACAAGGATACCCCATTTTTGTTCAACTCTAAAGTTTTTTTTCATTTCTACTTTTTTGACTGAGGAATGAGCATACAGTTACAATATAACAGGATACATAGGCAACATCATTTATTAATAATTATTGATATAACTCTTTATCAAACAATCAATTATAAATAACCCTCATGCATTGTATTGATTCTTTTTTTCTTGTTTAATCTAAATGGGGATGCTTATTATTTTCTTTTCCTAGCACTTTGTTCCTCTTCAATCTCCTGCTAAAACATCATCTGCAACATTTACAATGTTTACGTCCAAGATGTAGGTTTGGCACCTGCTGCTTAACTATACTGCATCAAGGTGTTGGCAAACTACATACCCTAGCATGTAGTACAGTCTTTCTACATTGGAAAGGTTGTGATATATCACTGGAGATGTAGTTTGTTCTGTACTTTTGGAGGAAAAAGAGGACATGAGGCTAATATACTTGAATTCCTATAATCCAAATTTCAGTTCTAAAATATTCCAGTATTTTTTTTTATCTCGGGGGAAAAGATCCTTAGAAAGCAGGTACAATTTTTTTCCAGTTTGTATTTGTTTGTTTGTTCATTTAAATGAAAACATAATTTTCTTTATGAAAAAAAGTTCTGATAGGAAGATTTTCAGCCAACCCTACTGTTAATGATCAAAGAGATGATTGAAGTTAATTCTTGGCTTGTGAATAGTTTGATAAGGGATCTATAAAATGAAGCTTGCTAGCACTCACAGTCAACTTGCTATGTATTTCATAGATTTCATAGACTAATGGCTGGAAGGGACCTTGTCACGTCCAGCCCCCTTCTCAAAGGGCAGGAAGCCAGCTGCATTCAGATGACCCCAGGAAGATAATCATCCAAATGCTTCTTGAACATGTCCAGGTAGGTGCTTGCACCATTTCTGGGGAGAGTCTATTCCAGACTCTGAAGACTCAGACAATAAAAAGGTTTCTCCTTATTTCCAATCTAAAATGGTCTTCCAGGGGTTTGGAAGTGCCTAGAGTTAATAGTGCCTATGTGCTCTCTCTCTCTCTTTAGTATATAGATATAGAATCAAATTGTTTAGAGAAAAATAGGAAATGATTTAGGAAGCCCCAGAAAGACATGCTAATGGTGAGATACTATCTATCTTCCCTTTGTTAACCATCTCCCAGGATAGATATAGGTTAGAATTTGTGCTCCTCTGTAATTGGCAGGCAAAGACACTGCCTCTTGTGTTTTGGATGTAAAAAAAATAGATATAGATTGATCTCTTCCCTGCTAGCTATAGTGAGCTCACCAATCCAATAACACTGACCACAAAACCCAACTTGCAAGGGGAAATTAGAAAAAGGGCACCCAAAGTAAAATTTCTATAATGCAGTGCTATACCATTTTCAAATAAAATATTATGACTTTTGTTTTGTTTAAAAAGGCTTCTGTACAGCAAATATCCTTTTTTTTTTCAACCAGTACATCAGGCAGAAAAGAAAAAAATGTTAAATGAGCAATTACATATTGAATTTGAAGGAAGAAAATAGGTTCATTTCTGTAATATCAAGCAAGCTTCTTTTATCAAAATTTATTTTTTATGTGCTTGTAACTTGTGTATTGTTCTTGTCACCATGGTTACTGAGGATCTCACAATATTAATGATATGGCATTTTTCTTTAATCTATCTTCTTTTATCTCTTTATCTGGGGTGAGATTTTCAGAACCACTTTGAGGATTTGTATCCCCAGTTCATATTCATGCAAATGGAAATAGGCCATCCAGAAGCTTTAGGCAGCTTTGATAATCTGTGCACTACTTATTTTGGTTTAAGATGTACCTATCTTCTAGTCTGAAAACTACAAGTACTGTATAATTTTATACACACACACATACACATACACACACATATACACACACACACACACGTATATGCATACATGCATACATACATATATATATGTATATATAACTTGTACATAATCAAGAACTAGCATGGTTTATCAGGGGACTGCTATTTTAACTTGTGCTTCTGACTGGGAAAACATGCAAAAAAAGAACTATAACTGCAGTTCTAATAAACCTATAGAAGCAAATTGGATATAGTAATCTATTTATTCATTCTAACAACAAAGGTCAAACCCTATGAGAGGAAGTTCAATTTCAAGGACAAGCTTAATGCTGTGTAAACTGTTATTACCTGAATCCTTGTAGAGAGAGAGATTATACATTAGTATGGGAAACAAAGCAAAGCAAGTCTCAGGATAGCACAGCTTATGACTTTGCAGAGAAAGCACAGTATTGCAACAGAATTGCAAACTAACCAATACGAAAGCACTAAATAACAAAAGAGCTTTGAAAGACCACAGTTGTTTTGCCATTTAAGAAACTGAACAAACAAGCGAAAGTGCTTTGTTTGATTAGCAGTGCTGAAAAAATCATCAAGCTGTAAATATATGAAATCAGAGTAACGAGGACAAAGAATTCCCTGTACATAAAATTGAGGGAGTTGGGAACATGTTCTGCAATCATACTCTTACCAAAAAGAAAAAAAAAATCCTGCAATATAAAAAGAAGCTGGTATGCCTTGGGGAAACGTCAAGTCAAAGGAAAAAACTATAACAGTCAGAAAAATAATAGCTGTGTGCATAAAAAACTCTAGCTTGAATCCAGTTTAGGAGAAGTCTGAAGGGTATCATAGCCTTCACTAATCCAAAGAGCACACAAATGACTGTGAAAAACATGTATCACAGTGTCTATAAGTGTAGAATCAGCACTGCCATCCATTCTATATATCACAAATGTAGGAAAAGCTTTAATGACAAGAATGACAGAAATTAATTGTATAAAAGTTAAAATTTATCTAATATTTGAGCACTGGACATTCTTCAATCCTATTTGGCCTTTACATCATTTATCAGTAAATCAGTAAAGCAATTATTACATTTCTGTGATGACCTTATGGGATTACTAGATGGTTCCAAAGCTCCAAACTGGAAAACATTGTGATGCCTTCTGACTGCACAATAGCTGTTGTTTCTTTTGAGCATATGCATACCATGTCTTCAGTTTATACAAATCTCATATACCATATACACAAGAATATCCTTACACATCACTAGGGATGGTTTGAAACCAATATGCCTCTGTACCTTTATCTTTCTGTCTGCATGGAAAGAATGACTGCTGAAGTCCAAATATAAACCCAGGTAGTTCACCACCAAAGTAATTCAAGTTCTGGTGGTTGGGGCATTTTCCTGGGATATGGGAAATACATAATCACTTCTGACTGAACTGAGAACAGCTATCTGAAATACTGGGTGAATACTAAATGGGGATATCTACCTAATCCCCCTGAGACCCTGACTTCAAAGACAGCTCTGATTGCTACTGCATTTTGTAAGGAAACTAATCTTGATAGTGAATGTTAACTGTCTTCTGATAATGATTACTGAATCTAAACTTTAAAAGTACAGGATCAGGCATAGATGTGAGGTAGGCTCCAAGCTGGTTAGGCCTGACAAAATGAAAGCACTTTCCAAAAGAACTGAACATTTCCAAGGGAACTTTAAAGTCACAAAATTCAACATTGGCAGAGTTTACAGGCCTCCACAATTATGTGGCACCTGATCAAGTTTCTTAAGGTTTGCAACTATGAACTTTTACGCATTTAAATTCTGCCTAAATCTTGCTTAGCTGCCTAAATCCTTTAATGAGTCTTGTCTCCCTGGTCCCAATCAAAAGTTAGTTGCAAAATGCAGATGCAGTATAGAAAAGTTCACATCCAAATCTTCACCTCATGTTGTTTTATACCCATTATTGAAATGTGTGCCCTTCTGAGTTGAAACATGGGAACTGTTTAGCAATGCAAAGCAAAAGTACTTATTATTTGTTCAAAACTCTTAAGGGGAAATGCATACAGCATTAGGGTGACTGGCTGTACCTCATTCAATACTATTGGGGCAACAGAGTTTTTTTTTTTCCATAGGAAAAGAGCAAAATCATATTTAAATATTAGACTTTACTTTTTAGATGTCTTCTCTTAGATTACTTCAAGCAAAGAATGGTACATTGAAAGATTCCTACCAGAAGACTCATTTGAGAGTTTTTAGAATGAGGGCAGGGGAACCTTGAAAAAGTATAAAAAGGATGTAATTCATAGGTAGTGGGACAAATATTGCTGAATTACCCTGGTATAAATCACATTAAAAGTACCTGGAGTTTCTCCAGAATTGAAAGCAAAATCTGGCTCATAAACGCTATGTTATTAGACAAGACAGCAGGAAGAAAGCTTGAATTGCTGAATTACTTGACATTAATTACATTTACTACAATTCAGAATCTGTACCTATTATGGGCCAAACTCTTAGTTGACATAAATCTGCATTGCTCCACTAACATTAAATATGATTCAACTATTTCAGCTTACACCAGCTATGAAACTCACCGCTTTGATTTTGTATCTCCTTATACATTGTGAAGTTTATTTAAAAATATTGACATATCTAATTCTGTAAAATATTTCCACGCAGAATATTTGGAAATAGTAATCTCTTCCCTGACAACATAGAGACCCTACTACAATGCAGTCCCATTGCAACAAAGGGGCTGCCAATGAACAGGAACACAATCTTCCTATTTAACAATTTGTATTGCACAAGTACTGTAAATGTAGTCCTGGGACTTCCATTGGATTGCTATGAATATGCTTGAGCTTCATTAGGCTTGCAAAGATCTGCTAAAGTGATGTATTACTAATTCAGGGACTGCAGTAGCACTGCTGTCGCTTACTTAATGTAAAGTAGCAGTGAAAAGGGACCGCTTATGTTTCTAGTGAAGTGAAACAGGACTGTTCAGACTTAACATTCCACTTCCCATTAATTGAGAAAGTACTTCTAGAATTAGAGAGTAGTTAGTGGAATTTTTTGTCTATGGATCTATATGATACAGTTTTTTGCCACAAAGCTGAATGTTCAGCTACAACTTTGAGCACTGATAAAATACAAGTCTTAAAACAACCAAAACATGTGTGTGATTGTGTACATGCGTGTGTAGATGTGATGATTCTTTTGCATAAGATTACGAATCAGTTCTCTTCCTCTTCACCAGGGACTCATTTTTTATCTTGAAAAAGTTTCTCAGTTATTACCATAATATGCAATTGATAACAATTACTCAAGTCAGGATGTTATTCTGTGTCTTACATAGCAAATGTTTGTAAAAGGCCTTTAGAGCCCTAATGAAAGGCCATAATAGTTATTTTCTCTCTCTCTCTCTCTCTGTCTATCTATCTACCTACCTTTAGGTAATGATTTACAGTAATAATTCATTTATGTAGGATGATGGTAAAGTCTGGCAAATTAATTCAGGTTTCCATTTTGCTCTTACAAATGTGAGTCAGCTATAAAAATGAAACTATAGACTATACATAAACTTGTACTTACAGAATCAGTGGGCATGTCTACACATGCATTTACTCCAGCCTAGATTTACTGTGGAGTAAGATACTGCACAGTGGGCGTGTCTACATGTGCCACTACATTGCCATAGCAACGCACTACATAGAGTTAATGTCTGCAGGTATCTACATGTGACCAGCACCTACTTTGCCATAGTGATGTGTTCCCTAGTATAGCATGCCACTACAGTGAAGCAGCTGCTAAAAACAACTGTGCACCTTACATATGGCTCAGTAACCATGTCTCCATAGTGACACATATAGACGCACCCAGTAAGATTTCCAGCCTGTCATCCCCCCATTCCTCCCAGTTCTGTGCTTGTGGACCTGGTCAGGGAACAAGCTCTCCAGCCTGCTCCACCTCCATCTCCATGCTCATGGATCTGGGCAGGGAACAGGATCTCCAGCCTCCACCAGGAGGGAGCTCCCACATCAGCTCCCCAAGTACAGAGCTACTGCTGGGAGATGCTTATCTCCAAGCCTTAGCCCCATGGTTGCAGGGTCAGGCTGGAAGACCCTTATCTCCCAACCCGAGCCCCATGACTGTGGGGCATAGGCTGGGATATAAGCACCTACCAGTAGTGGCCCTGCAGTGGTTGAGCTGCAGGTGAGATAGGAGTCTTCCAGCATAAGCCCCATGACTGCAGAGCTCAGGCTGGGAAATAAGGGTTTCCTATCCCTCTGCTCCCTGATTACAGTCGTGGAGTGATCGTGATCAACTCTGTGATCATGATCTGTGAGCAGGGGGCTTAGAGTTCTCTGATTCTGGGGTAAGGGACATAGTCTCCACCCAGGCTCCTGTGGCAGAGCCCACTCTGGCAGCAGGCAGTTCCCGGGGGCAGGGAACTCTTTCCAGCCCCGTAGTGGATGGCTGACTGGGAACTAATTTGGCTCCCAGTCAGGCATCTATGCGAGCACTATGACATTTTTACTAATGCCAAGTAAATTTGCTACTTTCATTTGTTCCTTGGGATTAGGGAAATTTACTGTGAAGTAAGCATGTGCACACACAGACCCATATGCTTTCTTCATAGTAAACTATGCTAATTTGCCATTCAGTGTCCCATGTAGATGCATCCATTTAATATCAGGAAGTAGGTAGAGGCTTTAGAGGAGTAGGCATAGGGAACTGAGAATCTTTTCAAACCTATGGCTTAAGTATTTCTTTTTTGGAAAGAGTAGTCTGAAACGGAGTTGACTATGCCAAGTAAGTTGGCTACTTGCATTTGTTTAACATTATCGGTGAAAACGTAGGATTCAGTTCCATGCCTTGTGGGACTGATTTCAGCGGGAGTTATAAATTAATCCAAAACTCAGACTACTCAGGGGGAACTGTCAGTGATCAATATTTCCACAGAGTTTGCAATGTGCCAAATAAAAATAAGAGGCCTGTCTTAAAAAGGGATTCAACACTTTCGTTAGCTCCTAACTCTCCTCCAAAAATGGGTGAGAAAAAAATATCGGGAGCAATATGAAGGGCACTTCTGAAAGCAAGCAGCTGAAGATTATTTTGTTGTGTGGTGCCGAGACTTGTGGTCAAAATCTACCTAGTCTATTTAATTAGAATATCACCAGTAATAGTACAGTTGATGAAAAAATAATGTTACTGTCCTTAGCTGGCTGGGAATTTATTTCTCTGATGCCTCCAGTTGTGGCCATCAATACCTGTAATCTACAGCAAAACTGCCATGTAGTAATGCCACATTATGGAGAAATGGAGATAGGAGATATAATTTTCTGGTCCACTGATAATCTTGCTTGGATCAATCTGGTCTGTCCAGGAGAGCTAGTTTGGCAAACCAAAGCCCTCACAGGATCTGGCAGGACTAGCATACTTATGGCAGAGCAGAAATGTGTTAATGTAAGCCATAAAGGCTTGTTTCATAGAGCAGAAATAACAACTGTACTACATGCATTCCATTGTAGCTAGTCCAAATGACAGCCTGAAACAATGTAATTATTCGGAGCTCAAGTGATTTGATGAGTTTGTCCATTGTAAACTATACAAACAATGTCATTGAGAAAAAAAGCCTACTCTGTCAAGAATAGTTATGACGATTACTTGCTTAAATTTATTTTAAAACTAAACTGCACACACTGACTCACCTAGAAGATTCATGTAATAGACTAAATCTCATCCCCTACTTTTACGCATTTTCTGGGACTTTATTCTGCAAGCAAAAAGCAATTTCTAGTACACTAAGTCATTATGAGCTTTTCCATGTTTCAGACATAAATATAACACATCTTATAACCTTACATAGACATTTAATTAGAACTCTATGTTCATGAACATGAGCTATAAGGTCCATAATATTTAATTAGTTTCCATTTAATGCATGCTGAATTTATAACAAGAATGTGTTAGTGTATAAATATAGGTACCTTCAGAACAGCACATCTAATATTTCATAGCACATATATATCCATATGATCAGTTTTATGTAACAAAAAAGAAAATAAAACAAACCCAGATACAACCTTATTCTTCTGTGTTTAAAACAGCTCACTTTCACTAACAATAATATTTTCTAGCAACACTTATACTTCCCATTCACTTTCTCTGCTTTATTACATAGCCTTCACAAGGCTCAAGGAAAACACCCACATGTATACATATTTTTTAATTCATTTGATCTTTTGCTCCCTTTGAACACTTGGACTAGTTACAAGTATATGAAAGGCAAGATCTGTCCATAACAGGATTTAAAGTGCTCTTGTGGGGCCCAGTGCAGGATGCAATGACCTTTTCCTGAATGTTATTTTCAGAAATTCACCAACTCCATAACACTTCCTGAAGCGTTTCTTTCTAGCGGCTCGGATGATTTCAAGCTCACTGTCCACAGTACTCCCAGTAGATAATATCAGGCTCTTAATCAAAATGAATACCAATAAACACAAAGGCTGGCCATGCTCACCAGAATTTGAAAGCCTGTTAGTTTTATACAGTTGGTTGCTTGAACTGTGTGTGAATTGCAAGTTTGGAAATAGTACCTGGAGGGAGGAATTACTCCTATAAGTGAGAGTCAGTGTAGTAAGGGCCAGGCTTCCTTCATGCTGAGTTTGGTAAAAGGATTCTTCATGCCACACACATTTTACAGTAAGCAGATTCCCTACAAAGCAATCTTAATAGTTTAAACAAGGCCTGGGCTGGTAGATAGTGCACAAAGGGGTGGATTCAGGATTTCCTGAAGGGGTGTGTGAGAGCAGCGACCTGCACTGCAGGGGCGGATGCACCCTTGATCCCCAGGCTCCTTCTTACCACTGGTGCAGTCACTACAGGAGTTTTGTGGGAATGTGTTAAGTCCCTAAAGCAGTGAAAATCCCCTGCCTCTGTTCCCGTTCATGCTCAAAAGCAGTTCCTTCCTACTGCTCTCCAGCTTGCTGCTGCTGCTTTCCCTGCTGTCCAGGGGCATTGGGGAAAGTTCTCCGAGGGTGCACAGGGTTAGGCTCATCTGGGAATGGGGATCAGGGCATCATTTACCCTCTACATACGTCCTCCTTGGGGGACCAGGCAGAGAGGGAAGAACTATTATCTCGCCACACTGTTACCACCATTCCCATCCCTAGCTAAGCCAAGGCCTGTACAGAAGTGGCTCTAGAGCTTCCCTCATCCCTCATACAGTGGAGAAAGTAATAACAGCAAGCAAGGAGGGAAAGAAGAGATGGGGGAGGAAAGGGGAAGGGAGGGGGAGGGATGTTCATCTAAATTCCCATGGCACATGCCAGTCCAAAAGAGGAGTGCAGCTGCACCACTGCTGCCCTTGTGGATTCACCCTTGAGTGCACAGCTGCTACAGAAATGGAAAAGGGTATAATAAAGCTTGTCACCGTACAAACATTTGATTTCTCACATTTTTGGTTATGTTTTGTTGCTATCTATGCTCTTTTTCTCTGCTTGGTGTATCAGTCTTCCTTTCCTCTTGACCTTTCCAGCATCAATTCAAATCAGTACCATAGCATGTACTTCCCTGAATTTAGGCCTGAATGATTCTGATGAAGTAGCTCATAGACCAGGGGTGGGCAAAAGACCCATGGGGTGTTTTCGGGAGAGACATACATTTCTACTTTACCTGTTTGAGAGGGAAAATATGCTCTCTAGTTGATATGGATTTAACAGCTAATCAAGAACAACTACCAATAGAACTATATTATGGCAAACTGGTGCAGCTAAGATCAGATTCTGTCTCTCCCTTTTTGTGAGAGACACTTTAGGGCTCCAGGACTGTTTGGCCTGATTTTATAGCATTGTGTTGTGCAGTCGTACAATCTGCTTCCACACCTGATACCAGTGTTGTTATAAAAAGCAAATTGGAAGGAAGAAGAAAACATTATTATCTCCTGTCGTCCTTTCTGCTCCTATCATTGTTCATTCATTATGAATGACAGAAAATGGTGGTGAAAAATTGCTATCACATAAGCTCAAGAAATATCCCTGCATCTGAAAGTCCTTAAAAGGAGAGTGTTTTCCATGCTATCCAAATCTAAATGGCTTTGACTACATTCAGTAAAGAAATATCATATAGTTCAGAAACAGTACATCAGCACAACCCAGCATATATGAATCAGAAGTGCATTCAGAGATGGAACTGCACAATGTTCCTGAGTAAGAAGAGCCATACCTATTTGTTGTTGGCAGAGACAGGAGTTTAAAGACAGCTCACCTCCTGCTGCTATTACTGAGATACTCAGATATTTTCCCAAGCAGCGTAGGGGAAACAAAGACCCATGCCGCTCGCTTTCTGAAATAAAGAATGGCCCTTCTAAACAAAGGAATGACCCTTTTTCTTGTTATAAGCTAGGTAGAACTATGATGGTGTGGGAAATTATTTCAACTGGAGAGCCACTTAATGAGTTCTGTTAAGCTGTCAAGGACCACCCACATAAAATATTTCAAAAGATATAAATTTAACAAATTATAGATACAAAAAACATGTACTAAAAAGCAAACATCTACTATAACATATTTTAACTTTAGTTAAAAAATAATACTTGTCTTGATTTATGACATTTGAGTAGTGTATTTAGAGGTAATTGCATAATAAAGCAAAATAAAGTGGGCATAGGTGTGTGTGGGGAGGGGTGTGGGGACTGCCCATTTGCTAGGTCTGGGGAACTGACTGGGAGTGGGGGAAGGGAGACTGAGGCAGGTGGCATGGCATTGCTCAGTCAGTGCATGTGGGGAGGGGGCAGATTGCATCTGCACCTATCTGGCCCATGGCTTTCCCCACAGCATTCTTCAAGGATCTGATCCCCGCCACCCCAGCTCAGGGCAGTCTGTGCTGTGCACAGCTTTTCAGAAGGGCTGCTCCTGTTTCTGCCTGGCTACTGCTCAGCTCTCCCTGATTCCAGGAGCTCCTCTTCCTCCGCCCCTGCTGCACTGCTCTGGCTGCCTTCCAACCACTTGAGCAGCCCCCTGAAGGCGGCTATCATGTTGGGTGGGCAAAGTGGCAGCTAGAAACTGGAGCTGGAGCCCTGTCTGCTGGTGCAGGAGCTGCCTGGCTACAGCTTCTCTTCTGTCTGCCTGGGCATACATCCCTATAGCCACTACTGCTGCTTCCCTGTGCTACCAACTAGTTAGAGCTACTCAGCAGGGGCAGGAGAAGGAAGAGAAACCACTGGACGTGAGGGAGCTGAACAGTACCTAGGTAGTTGCGGTAGTAGCCAGAACAGCCCCTCCAGGAAGCTGTATGTGCTGGAAAAGGCTGCATCTGTGTCATCAGTGAGCTCAGAGTGGATGTGAGTGGGTGAACAACGTGAGCTGCCCTGGGAGTAGGTGGAACTGGACCCCATGCAAAACACTAAGGGTGCAGCCACAGGCCAGATACAATCAATTGGCAGCCCAGATATGACCCACAGGCCTTGTTTTGCTGGCCCTTATTAGTTACTTCATCAGAAGTATTCAGTCCTTTATTCAGGAAAATACATGATTAATTTTAAGCATGTGCATGTGCAACTGGGGTACAAACAGTGATCAAATATTCAGGTGCTTTGTTAAGAAGGGATGATAAATCAGGGTCTCCAGCACTAGTCTCTTTCTAACAATTTACATGCAAGTTATTTGAAATGTTTCTGGTAGAGTAAATAAAAAGGACAGAAAAGGCAAAGGGAGCAAAGCCTTGTTTTCAAGACTGGAAGGTGGATTTAAAGTCTAACCAGAAACTCAGGGTACAAACAGACACAGCCTTTGTGCCACTATAACAATTTTTATCACAGCACAAATGGAAAGCAAACAGATGTCTAGAACATTTATTGTGTTACAAATGTTCAAATTTGTGACCTGATAAAAGGTGGTAATAAGTTCTGCCACATTATTATGGCAAACATGGGTTAGCTTTAGGGCACTGGGCAGGCACTCCTGGAGATAGGAAACTAGGGTGAGTTCCCCATCAAGAGCAAACGTAGAGTGGAGGATGGCCATCCCTTAGTTACCATGGATACCTGAAGTGGACATGAATGAGGTATGAATGAATGCTGCCCTTTCAGATTAATCCACCCAAAGTAGCCAAACAGGTCTAGGCCTGTCATTTATACAGAAATTGCATTACAAGTTACCCCAATGTGTTAACATGGGATTAAGATAAATTGTTACCCATATGGAAAAACATATTCATACCTGGGATAACATGTTACTCTGGGCAGTTTTTCATCCACAGAGAGCAAACCATTCATGTAAACTGGCTGTTCTTTGGGGATATTGTGCACTGCGGTGCCAGTGACAATGTCCTAAAAAGAAAAAAAAATCAGAATTAATTAACTTTAAGATACTGCACAAAATACATGACTGGGGTAGGAAATTACCCTATGGGAACGTAGAAAGGTTAAACAGATGAACGTAGCATTAAGCTTACATACAGCTAGTCGCAGAGTCAGGGCCTTTGCTAGCAAAGTATGCATATACTCAATTGCTTTCTAGCAAAAAATAAATATATAAATAAAATAAAATTCAGGGGGAACCAAAAATGAAGCAAGTTCTCAAACACAACATAACCAACTGCTTAAATGGCTATATGGATTTTTCAAGAATCTCTTCACTTCAACAGATTTATTTATTACAGTGCCTATAGCAAGCTCTTGGGAAATCAGGTTCTAACATGCAGCATCTATTTTCCCCAAAAACTTACTAATATTTTCCCCCTTGTAATTGACATTGCTTATCTAAATGTTTAGCTATGGAGAAACATTTACACTTCTCTCTACACTTTATTCTGCTTCTTCTTTCTTCACCTGCTATATTTTGACCCTTTTCCCCCTTCCCTCCCATTCCTCATTTTCCTACTTTATCAGAATCTGCCTTAATGGTCAAGAAAATATAGAAAATTATTTGATGCAGGTGTTTTCAAGGAAGACATTCAATTCTTTATTTCACCATAGGGTTTCCAGTTTATAAAATGAAAAAGGGGGTGAGTAAGGGGGAGAGGGAAGACAGAAAATAATCCCCTGATCTCTCTCCTCCACCTAAAGCTGTAAGAAAAATTTAGGGAGGGTAACAACTACTTAGGTAATGACTCAAGGCACAACTTACTGTACCACCGTTGTATCATTGTAAGTGGTGAGCAATACCATGATAAGACATTTGGATATTCTGTGCTTGAAACACCTGGTAGCAAAAGCACAACTCAAGGGGCCAAACCCTGGCAACATCAGAACAGGAATAAGGTATATACTAATGCAGGTAATCTGGGTTTTACACAACTATAACATGTTCAGGTATGGTACAAGTCAAATGATTGCATCACAGAAAAAAAATCTTATTACCTATACCACTCATTTATTAAAGCATGTACATGAATGTGTGCATATAATTTAAGTACAGGAAACCCTTGGTATTCATGGATTCACAATTCGTAGTTTCAAATATTTGCAAATGCTGAACTCACTTTTTAAATACACTTTAAACACTTACCAGAGCTCCTCGGGAGCTCTGCACTTGCTGCAGCCGGGCTCCCGCCACTGTCACCGGGTTCCATTCATGAACGCAGTGCCCTATTCACAGATTTCACCATTCGTAGGGATCATGGGTATGTATCTCTATGAATGGCGAAGGTCCCCTGTATACAATAAAATGCTTTACTGAATCATGGTGAACTTAACATGTATAATGCTGACATTGTTGAAGATACCAAAATGCAGGTAATTTTTCCCATTGAAAGTCAATACTAAATAGTTTTGCTTCACTGTGCCTTAATGGTTTACAATCATGCATTAGAATATGCACAAGGTCATCCCAACTGGCAAGTGTATGTTAAAAGTCCCCCTTTGTGCCAATTCGCTGAGGGTATGATTAATAACAAATCATGGTTATAAAACTTTAGTTCAGGATGTAGAAGTTCATGCTTTTAGCTGCAGCAATCACTTCTTCAATCCCTAACCTAACAGTGCAGTGCAGACATACAGTAAAAAACATACAAACAAACAAAAAGCACACCCACCTATAAGTGAAAAGTAAGTAATATAAGTAATGCAAACTTCTTTCATCCATTCTTGAATATTTTTAGATGTGCTTTTTTCCTTATCATTCACATGCAAGTTGAAGAAGTTGTTTAAGATATCCAGGAGGAGAAACTGAACCCTGAAATCAATACATTTTATTTTCTATATATGGATGTGACTGAAGCAATGGAAAACTACTGTGGCCATTAAGCTTGATTTAATGTGAATATGGTACAATTTGAGACAATTTAGTAATGTGTAGATTACCACAGTATGATGTATGACACACTTCAGTAGCACAGATGTTAATGTAATGTGAACTCTATTTTATTGCCTTCTTTTAAAGTTTAATAAGATTATACAATAACCTAGCACATAGGTATGTAATGTATATGTTATTGAAATGTCCACTGTAGTGCTATAGTGCTATCATTTCTCATTTGTTAGCTAAAAAAGAAATCACTCTGTCTCTCTTTCAATCTTGGTTTTAATAGTAGTACCAATTACCAAACTATGACAGCTTTTGTGACAGAGCTTCCATGTGGACAGCTGAGGCCAAGATCTTACATATATGATTAAAGCTATGCAAGTGTTTAGAGCACTTTGGGATCTGGAAGCTGATAATGGAAGTGATAACAGAAATTCCATCATCTAGAGTTATAGTCTTAAATTCTTGTCCATTTTTCCAGATTCCATGAAGAGCCTTTTAAATAATTTCTAATGCTGGGCTTTAATAAGTCCTGACTACATGCAAGTGAAATTTTATATTGAAAACTTTTGTTTGGAAAATGCAGCTTCAGCGGAACCAAAAGGTTGCACAACTTTGTTTTAGTTTGGCTGAATTGTCTCAAGAAAAAAAAAATTGAAAAAAATTAAATAATTTTATGTTGTCATTAGCAAAATGAAATTCTCAGTTACATGTAATCTTCCATTTCAAAGCATTTACAATTTTTTTTTTTTAACTTTTAAGTGCTTGCCTTCATAGATTCATGGATTCATAGATGTAGGGTCAGAAGGGACCTTACAGTTCTAGTCCAACCCCCTGCTCTGGGCAGGAGAAAAAACTGGGCTCAAATGACCCCAGCTAGGTAATCATATCAATCTATGAATCAAACAACATGACAGTGCTATCACACATGTATGCACACTCAACACCTTTGACACATGCACATGCACACACATCCTCTCTATCACACACAAATACACACCAAGCCTCTGCAACACACAAGCACTTGTGTGTGCTCCCAGCTTCAGTTCACCATGACCAGTAACAGGCAGCACACTCATGCACACTCATCTGTCACACATGTACCATGTGTGCCAACCAAAACTGGTGACACGGGCACAGCTGTAAGTGTACTCTGACTTGTCAAATGCACACAAGCACAGGAATATAAATTAACTTCACTTCTACTCATTTGAATCATTATGTTCGACCCAAAATTAAATATTTTTCAATTGTTTTACTGAAAATCTTGCTAGAGGCATAAAAATAATCATAATAAAATTGGATACTACATGAACATGGTTTGGGATTTGCTTAAAACAATAATCTCAAATTATGGTCAGCTAATGATTTAATGGCAGGAGGATGAATATTGGGAACTTGACCTGGTCTCTGTGGTCTACAGATAATTTGTATTTTGGTGCCATAAGGTTAATTAATTAACCCTATAATTAATAGCAGGCTGACCAGAGATGGTAGCATCCCTTCTCCACCCTACCCCCACCTCCCTCCAGGTGGCTGCCCAGCCTGCATTTTGCTACTTTGTGGGACACTCTCAAGGGAAACAGAAATTAAGGTATAAAGCAAGGGGAATTCATTGAACATGGAACAAAATAATAGAAAGGGAAAATTAGAACAATAACAAGGCGAACAAGTAACTGCAACAGCACAAACTAGGTTATAAAAACACAGTTAACGCCGATGAGCAGTCAGTGTAACACTTGAACTGGATTTGAACACATGAGCAGCAGAACAAATCTGCAAACAAAGAGCAAAATCCAAGTGAGCAGATCCAATGGTCACCAATCTGGAAAGTCAAAAGTACAAACATTGCCAAGGACCAAAAGACTGTGTCTTTCTATGGAGCAGCTCCCTCCTCTCCATGAGGGGAGCATGTGCTCCACTCACCACTGTCTCAGTCACAAAGTGCAACTCACATAAAAACACACTAACTATACAAAAGCAGGAACTCAGAAACCATACCACAAACTTGCAAACCACACCACTCCCAAGATACTTACAAGAATACCAAACTCATCAAGCACCCTACACACACACGCATGTGGCCAGGTATGACACAACTACACTCAAACCAACACTTAGGCACCAAAATGTGAGTATTTAAAGACCAATATCAGACCACTCTCACTATCTAATCACTTGAGGTCAATATATTCTCAATCAATGTCAATCAAAGAGTGACCAATCACCTACATTCACATATGATATACACTCCTGTTACTCAAAAACTGTAGCTCACCTTTACCGCAGAATCATTCCTATTTTATTGCCACTCACCCAGACCTAACTAGGAACTGACAGAGTTCCAGCCTGCAAGGGGCTGGGGGGAGCAGGAGGATGGCTATCAGCTGGGGGGTGCCATATGCCTGTCTGCACAGGCACCTGTGTATGGCCACCAAGCAGCCTGGAGAGCAGCTCCTGAAAGTAAGTCTGGTGTGGGGGGGCGGGGGGAGATTGAGGCCCCCATAGTGAGATAGAGAGTAATAGATTTCATAGATTTCTAAGGTCAGAAGGTACTTTGTAAATCATCAAATCTGACCCCCTAGGCAAGCTCTAGGCAAGAAAGAGAACTGGAGTTAAATAATCCTAGGTAGGTGCCTGTCTAATTTTTTTTTGAACACCTCCAAGGTTGGGGAAAGCACTACCTCCTTTGGAAGCCGATTCCATATTTTGGCATCCCTCACCATAAAGAATTTCTTCCTGATATCCAATCTAAATCTACTCTCCTTTAGTTCGGGACCATTATTTCTAGTAACCCTGAGGGGTGCCCTAGTAAACAGAGTATCCTCTATTCCCGGCTGACCCCCTATGATGGGTTTGCAGACAGCCACAAGATCACCTCTCAGCCTTCTCTTGCAGAGGCTGAAGAGATTCAGGTCCCTCAGCCTGTCTTCATAGGATCTTACTCGCAGGCTCTCAACTGTATGAATAGTCCTTCTCTGAACAATCTCAAAGTTATTCATATTCCTCTTGAAGTACGGTGCCCAAAACTGGATGCAATACTTCAGCTGCAGCCTGACCAATGCTGCATAGAGGGAAAGTATCACCTCCCTAGACCTGCTCATGATGCACCTACTAGTGCAAGAAAAAGTGCAGTTAGCTTTACTTATTACCTAGATGCATTGACGACTCATGTTCATTTTTGCATTGATCAAGACTCTGAGATCCCTTTCCACTGCCATGGTACTCAGAATGGTACTTCTCAATCTATAGGTATATTGGAGATTCTTTCTCCCCCGGTGCAGCGCCTTGCACTTATCCTGGTTAAATTGCATCCTATTCTGATCTGCTCACTTCCCCAGTCTATCCAAATCCACCTGAATTTGTTACCTGCCCTCCAATGTGTTTACTGTACCCCGCAGTTTGGTGTCACCTGTGAATTTGGGCAGAGTGCTTTCAACCCCCTCATCCAAATCACTGAGGAAGATATTGAACAGCACTGGTCCAAGGACAGAGCCTTGGGGAACACCACTACCCACATCTCTCCAGGGAATAATTTCCCCATCCACTACCACTCTCTGGGTGTGTCCCATAAGCAATTTTTTCACCCACTTTACTGTGAAAAAATCCACAGCACATCTACTCAGTTTGCTTATAAGAATTTGGTGCAACACTGTGTCAAAAGTCTTTTTAAAGTACAAGTAGATAACATCTATCTCCATCCCTGCATTTAAGCACTTTGTGACCTGGTCATAAAAAGAGACCAGGTTAGTCAGGCAGGATCTGCCTGGTATAAACCCATACTGGTTTTCCCTTAACATTGTATTACCCACTGGCCCCCTACAAATGTGATCCTTTATGATTTTTTCTAAGGTCTTGCCAAGAATGAGGTGAGGCTAACTGGCCTAGAATTACCTGGGTCCTCCTTCCTTCCCTTCTTGAAAATAGGGACCATATTGGCCACTTTCCAATCTTCTGGGACCTGTTCTAAATTCCATGCATGTTCAAACAGTTGCTCAAAATGTCAGTTGGGCAGGGCTAGGGTAAGGTCTGCTGCTCACCCAGGGTGGTGCATAGGGCTTGGGGCTTAAGGCCTCTGGGATGTGAAAGCCCCAGGCCGAGTGCAGAATCCTGCATCCACACTCCCTGATGGGGTCTGCTCCAGCTGTGCTACTCTGGGGACTGGAGAATTGGGGTTCATGCTCTGCTCCACTGCAGCAGCCATTGCCTCTCACAGGTGGCAACCAAGGTTTGAGCACTGCTGGAAAAGCTATAGACCTGCAGACCTGAATCCCTGGCCCTGTAGCCCTGACAGCTGGAGGCCTTCTCTGGCAGGGCTGGGAGGGGCGGGGGCTGTGGGTAAGCAGTGAGGGGCACCAGCAGAGCCAGGAGGGCTGTGAGTAGGGACTAAAGGCACCAGCAGGGGTGGTGGGCTATGGATGGGGAATGAGGGGCAATGGCATTAGCAGTACACTGACATATGGGAGGCCACCAGGCAACAGAATGGGCAGGGCAGTCTCACAGGGCTGCTCAGCACCACAAAGCAGTGAGGCAGGCAGCCACAGCTGGACCTGCATCCTGGTGAGAGAAGGGGGCAGGAGGAGGTCCCATTTTACAGATAAAAAAACAAAATCAAATGCCATAATTTATAGGTATTTAGAAATTTATTTTATTATAGTGATTGAAGTACTGGTACATTTCCAAAATGCTTTAAAATTGTGAAGTAAAGTAAACTCAAAACTCTCAGGCAACATACTAATCTTTCTGAACTTAATGGGCACTTACACACATACAAGGAACCTGGTCTGACACACTGGAAATCCAGAGAATCAGGGCAGACTTGATTAATTGAGTCTGCTGGAGCATGTACATTGATGCATTCTGGCACCCTTGCGCATTATGTGTATCAGCAACGCAGCACATCTCCACGCTGAGAAAATGGCGGTGGTGTGCTTTCAATTAAAACAGCACCACTGCCATTTTCTGAGCATGGGGACATACTTCGCTGCTGACACACTGTATTCATGGGTGCTATTAATTAGCATGGCTTGATAATTAAAAGCACCTGGTACCATGTCGGACCATGTGTAAAAATGCCCTACAACTGCATGTGGCATCAGAGTTGAATGGATTAGCTTAAGTAAGTCCAACTGATGCTTGTCAAACCAAGACTACATGATCATTCTGATAAGAAAAATGTGTGGAATATGCAATTTCATGAAGTTACATGTTCAGGATTAGATTGGGTATACGTTTTCCTGTGTCTCTGTAGGTTTAGAGGCTTACATTTAAACTCAACGTCTATATGGAGAGAGGGTTATTATAAACATGTGTGACTACTGATGGCAGCATGGAATTTCTAAATTTAATGCAGCTTTATTTCGTAAATATATCTTATCTGACTGTAGTTCAAAAAGGATCCACATAGCCCTTTTTTCATTTTGATTATACATAGATTTACCCCATTGTATTTTTTTATTATTTTATTGTAATTTTAGTTCATCTACACTAGAACAATGCTTAATAGTGCTCAAGCAAACCTCGTACTAAAACTCAATTTACAAGATAATGTTCATAGATTCTGATTTAAGAGTTTGATATTTTTAAGAAGTATTTTCCTTTCAATGGGTGAAATGTCTGCCAGTATTAAAAGATGAACCAATTGCTCATCAGATTCTTAATCCTATAAGGAGTTTTGCATACAGAAAAGGTCCATCAGCGTAGAGCTTCTTGGAAGATTGTTGCCACATCTGCTAATAGAAATACCCTTCTTCAGAAGTGGAGCATCCACATCTCTCAAAAGGTCAAACATACTATGATTTTGTGACTATGTTCTTTTGAGTATAAAGATCATTTCCTGTATATGCATTTCAACAGTGACTAACACAGGGTGGTCTTTATCATGATTGGGACCACAAAGCTATAGTATATAATTAAGAATAATGAACATCATTATTTACACCATTTGGAGCATAATATGGTTTCTTCCCAGAGCTTTCCCTTTCCTTTAATGTTCAGCCTAAATTGCAGTCTCTCTCTGGCTGTGGACCTTGGAAGTTGTTACTTTGGTTAAAGTTTACACACTTCCTCAACATCATATTAAAAGTTAAACACATAGAAGATACTAATAGTTTGTCATCATTAATGAAGCACACAAAACTCAATACCAAGATGGTTTAATTTATCCCTGGGATATTCAACACACACACACACAACACACACACACACACTCTCCCTATGTATATATGTGGTCTCTATAAAACATTTATGATTTAAAAACTTTTGTTAATTCTTAATCCGTATTCCTAACTGGGCTCTCTTTCTAATGTAGCCCTCAGTAGAGTTTGCACAGTTTTCTATTAGTAATTCTAGCCACACATCATTGTGACAAATAAGATGAATTATATTCAGCAGTGTACCTCTGACTTAATAAATCTTGCAAATAGTTTTGAACAGCCCTGTAAAAAGTCTTTTGTATTGGTTGACGTGATTGTAGTTTAATGTACATTTTTAGTATAAGAATCTTTCTTAGAGTATATTATCATTACTACTCAACACTTTCATTTTATTTGGGGGGAGAAAAAGATAAAGAGGCAAACTTATATGATTATGTTCAGACCTTTAATCTGTGGGGTCCAAGTTCCTGTTTGGTCTTCATAGAAAATATATAGGGAGTGTATGTATCTGTCTATTGTCAGGTCTGATCTTCATGTTATTTTTACTGTACATATTACCCTGTGTCTAAATACAATAAGCAAAATGACTGTAACATGTTTAAAATAAACTACTTGCACAGGATGCTGAGAGGTCTAATTAGATAAATCCTATAATTTGCAAGTGAAAGGTGGGATTAAATCCAAATTATTATTATAAATACTGTTTATTGAGTGATTTAAACTGAAACCCCAGTGAAAAATGTATTGTGCTTTGGGAATGACAATTTTATGTCTGCAAAGAATGTATAGCAGGAGTGCTGAAATAGCAGGAATTTTATAGTTTAGAAGTGAAGGGGATTGGCACAGATACATGGAAAAAAGATTGCAGAGCTTATATATTGCCTATCCTACAGCCAAGTTATCAGCTTCCACTTTCATAAACACCATAATTCATACACAGTCCACAAAATTAAAAAAAAAGAAAAGAAAGTAGTAAAACAGCCTTAGGTTAGTCCACATGGGAAAAAGTATCATAAGCGATTGTCAAGCTTTCAAACAGGAAAAAAAAAAAAAAAGAAGAACCAGATACTAGAAGGAAAGAAAAAAAGAAAAACAGTTTTCTTGGCACTGCTTTTTTGCACTGAGGTCTCTCCCTGTAACTGGCAGTTCCCTAGCCTAGGTGGCCAGAGTGAATATTTAAGATGCACAGAGAAACCTGTGTTAGCCTTTTTTAAATCTACTTTAAAAATAGTACTGAAAAGTACTGAAATAGTCCTGAGTAGTCCTGAATATTCCTGAAAGCTCTGCTCTTGACGCCTCTGGAGAATTAAATCCTTTTTTGTATCCCTAAAATGGGAAAAGCACAGATAAAAGCAGATAAAAGCAATACAAGATCTTTCACATTCTCTTGACAAATGTGGTTGAAACCTGACCAGGAGGATTAACCTCTAGTGGTTGGGGGGCAGGTCACTCTTCACATCTGTTCTCTTGCTGGTTTTTCTAATGAAACTGCCAGAGAGAGACTACAATCTCATCTCATCTAGGCCAAAAGTCTAGGTGACATCATAACTCAGGACAATATTTTCATTGGGCCAGATCCCCAGCTGAGCTGATTACACCGCCTGAGGACCCATTCTACTGATTCCAAGAAAGTCTTAGTCACAATCAGAAGTAAAAACTATCCTTTGTCAATGCAAACCTCCTGTTAACTTCAGTGGAACTTCTGTTAACTTCATGTCCATAAATGGAGTGAGAATATGTGGGATATAGGAGATGGAAAGCTACTTTATTATGAACCCATAGGGCACATCCCCCCTGTGAGGAGGAATTGGAAGGAAGCTTAACCTCCAACTGGACAGGCCGGGGATGAAAGGGTTCAGGAACGTGGTCCCGTTTCTTATTCTTTCCCGTCCCACACGAGAGACTCCGATTCAATACAGAAAAGAAATATTTTACTCACAACTTAAATAGACTGTAGTCAAGCTGTGTGAAATGACACCACGAGACACCTAAATGCCTTGCTCTGCCGTGAGGTACTTCAGTGCTGCGTACCTCACTCCGTGCCGGCAGTTCCCTTAAATTTCGCAGCCAATGCTGCAACCAAAAAGACCGTGGGAACTTGAGAGCTCTTAAACCGTTCTGCTTGCAGACTATCCATAGGGAGTGCCCGGGGGGAACAGGGAAACCATGGGTGCAGGACCTCCATGAGGGTGATCAGTCCTCCCAATGCTGTGTGCAGTCCCACCTTCCCTTTCCTGCGCTTTGCCCTTTATACTGCCCCAACAGCCAATCAGATCGGGTCTTCATTCACACACTTTCTGAGCAGCATGAGCCGGAGATTTTGGAGCATGCATGCTTCACACGGCTGTTTGGGCTGCACTCGTTGCTTCTCCTTGCCGTAAGCACAGTTCGCTGGCGTTTGGTCACTTTTTATCACTACTTATTTACACCCCCCCGAAATGGAAATGTGTGTTTCCCTGGGGACAAACAGCAATGGCACAATATGTGCCACTGCTACTTGTCTCTGGGGAACACCCATGCATGTGCATTCTGGCGTGTGGCATGTTCGTAGGGTGGGTAGGAGAGGCTGGGGTCAGTACTTGGATTGGCCTCAGAAGTATTACCTAGGGTTCTGGAGGCCTCTGAGGGCTGCAGCTGCAGCAATCCAGCAGCAGGGAGCCTGGCTAGCAGCTGGAATGTGGTTCTGGCTGGTCAGGCTTTAATTTTGGGTGGTGTGTGCTGCTGCCACATGTACTGCCTCACTTCTTTTAGGCACAGGTTTTTTTGACACTGAGATCTCCTGGTGTCATCTCCTCCCTCCCTCCCCCCCTTGCTACAAATTAGTAGTATGGGGTATACCTGCATGCACTGCACATGGGGTGTGTAGGGTCACAGACAGGTCTGTGGTGCTGCATACCACACATGTCTGCTTGTCTGGATGTTCCCATATATTCTTGCACATTCAAACTTGTGAGTTTTGGTTTTGGGGGTTTTGGGGTTTTTTTTTGAAAAGCCAGAAGGTTCTAACCTCAAGCCTCAAACTTTTTTTTTTCTTCTGGTTTTGCAGATGTCTTTCTTTGCAAAGGTCTCTGCAAAAAAACCCACTCAAGTAAAACTAAAAATATTTTAATAAAATGAGGACCTGCATTTGATAGTTCATTCAAATAATAAATCAAAAGGAATGTGTGGTAGAACATCAATGAGCAAAAATACGGTTTCTACAAATCACAATACAGTAGATAAGCTAGCATGTACTACTATAGCCTTCATCTAAATCATAAATGTCATGCAGATAGAAGCAAATAACTAATACAAGATTTTCTCAAATGCTATTTTGATAGCATCAAATGAAAAAGTAAGATTTTTTTTTTAAATATATATTGAGTAGAAATGAAACGACAGTATATGAGGAGGATAATCAGTAGTTGTCCCACACAATAATACATTTATTTGCACAATGGGCTAGATGCTCAGCAGGGGTATTCATTTAGCCCAAGTATTAGCATGTCAATCCACAGTTTCACAGTAATAGTGTTGGCAATTAGTTCTTCAACATGAAACAAGCGGGTAACTTATCAGTATCTAAAAATGGCCAGATTCTGTTACTGTACTTAGGTTAGCAAGGAGTAACTTCATAAAGTTGATGGAGTCACACTGGCATAAAACCAATATGATACTTAAATCAAAGCAAGTATTTGAGCATGGGATTCTATCTGTTAATGGTATCATATTGAAGCAGAAGTATGAGTATCTTGCCAAAAGGGCATTTTATTTAGGTTGTTTGTGAAGTAATTGTCACTTTTGTCTTCCAGTATTTCATTTCTTGGATTTCTCTGAGACGTAGGCATTGCATTGCAGTAATAATGTACCACCAATCCTCCCCTCCCTTCTTAGAAAAAAGAGGGAGGTGGGGAGAAAAAAGTTGTGTTCCCTTGAATTTTAAGCAATGAAACCATGAATTCATAATAAAATTGAAGCTCACTGTAGCAATGATATACCCCAAAACTGACATTCTTGGTCCCCCAAAATTGTGGAGGCATTAGTGCTTTCAGTTTTATAAAGAGTGGGTGCCCCTTATTTGAATCATTAACAAAGAAGCCAAATCACTCTGCACTGCAAAGTTCACAAGCCAAATCATACTCCTATGTACAATTCCTATCCATGGGAGGAAGGTTGACAACACCATGCATCCTACATGCATTTTATACTTGATTTAGATATTCAGGATGGTAAAATGAGCATCATGCTTCTGTTGCCATGATGATCAGCTCATATCTAACTTCCTAGGTACTACAATGGGTTAGCACCACTTTTCCTAGAAAAAGGAAATGAATTGCTTCTTATGAACCCCATATGTTCCCTGTGTCTATCAGTCCTGAGCTTTCAGGTACTTATAGGGCTCATCTACACATGCTATTGATGTGCCTGAATAAACTCCAGTGCAGTTTGTGCTGGAGTCAGCTGCTTCCTAGACACATCATCTCCACATGCACCTAGAATCAGAGCAATTCATGCCAAAGAAGAGCAGCCCAGGGCTGGAAGAAAGCTGAAGGTCAGCCTCAGGGTCTGGGTGATGGTGTTGGGCAGCAAAGTGGCTGGCTGGGGCACAAAGGTGCTACAGCCGCAGGGCTAGGTGGCAGGCAGCCCCCACATTATAATACCTTTTGTGCCCCATCCACTCCTAAAGACAGTCTGCAGGTGCGTCTGAGTGCATGTAATTATTCCACTGTAGGATAGGACTTGTCCGGGACAATACTATTGTATAGCCAAGTTAATTTACTGTGCCTGAATATGGGTGCATGTGTAAACTGTGACACTTTACTGTAGAGGTAATTAGTCAACTCCACAGTAAAGTGCACATATAGATGCACCCACAATGACTCTAAAATTGCATTTTCAAAAAGTAGAAATGTTGCTAAATCACAGGCTGGCTTTCATCAATATTATCTTCCATCCTATGTGGGTCAGCATCTTGACTAGTGTCCAATTTGTTGCTGATGATATTGACATTACTCATACTTGACACTGATGAAGATGGAGTTCTTTCATTTTTATAACCAGCAGTGCCAAAGCTTCTCTCTTTTATAACTTTTTTGGCACAGTTTAAATCTTTGGGAAAATATGTTTTATGAACTTAGTGACAATAATATATAGCACCATCTTTATCCCTCAAGCTAATGAAGGCCCCTCATTCTCACATTTGCAATTAATTAATCAGCAACATCTGTCCAAATGCTGACGTGAAACTTTTAGTACAAAGTCCATTAAGGAGTCCTGATTTAAAAATAATGTTTTAATGTTTCCTTCCTGCAACATTACTTTTATACTTTCTTAAACAACTTTAGCTAGATAACTGCTGTAAGCTTCTTGGACAGGCCCCAAAGCCATTCTTTTCTGGCAGGCATGTAGGGCTGGATTCTGCATCACTAATATAATCAATCACATTGATTTTCACAGTAAATAGTCATAACCTTAGGAAAAACAGGGATTCTTCTGGGTCAGATGGAGGGATCTGGATCTCAGAGTCTGACCCATAAATATAATGTCACACTCCTGGTTGCTTCAGTACATCTCTGCCCAGATTCAGGAATTTGTCTATCCAAATATGCTTGCATAATCAGGATCTAAAACACGATTAATGCAAGAATTTCTCGTATTATGGCTGAAGGGAGTATTTTGGTTTTGGCTGGACAACCCTTTAATGGAAACACGTTCAATCTAAATATTTTATCATTATATTACATTTTTAATTATACAAATTGACAATGTATATATGGCATTAGATAAACATCAAAGGTATCAAAGGAATTAAAGCCTCCATTTATTTATATTAAATAGCTCATCTTATTGTAGATGCTGTATATAAAAACATGATTGGACCTATTGTTTTGAGTTTTCACTGAATTATTTTTCACTAAATAAATTTCCAGGAAAACAGACAATTTTATTATAAAGATTTTGTTTTTGTCTTGAAGAAGGCTAACAAATACAGTGTGTATGCATATATAATTTAAGGCTGTTGTTAGTCTCAAAATAAAAGTGAGTGGTGATTTCTCATATCTGTTCTCAGAGATTAAATAATGAATGACCGCAATCAATCCTCTTGCATGTTTTCAACAACCTGTTTGCTGGATTTTGAATCTCGAAGGAACATCTCACTACAACATAGTTAATATTGAACAGGCATGGCATTTGCTGTTGCATGAAGACATAGAGTATTAAAATAAGACTAATTCATGTCTGGTTTTCAGACATACAGGTCTTTTGTTTACCTCGCTCCATCATTATTCAGTCTCATTTCCCTTTTGAAGTAGTGACTATCCATTTTCTGGATCACAGTCGCAACTACTGTATTTAGCTTGATTTACTTTATATGTACTCCAGACGCCACTTTCTGTTGTTTCTCTGCCTCGCTGCTTGCAGATAAAACCTTGCTTATGTAGTGTTTGGGTTTTTTTCCAGCACACTCTCATTTATGAGTTGCATGTCTTTTTATCAAGGGTTGCATTACAACACATTCCACAGTACAGTGATAAATTGAATCAAATTAAATAAAACATTTTTATCTGGTACTTAAATGAATCTACTATTCTGCAAAGGCAGCATTCTTCCCACAAATCACATAGGAAGACTGCAGAGTCTTTTCTTTGGATCCATCACGTCTTTTGGATGTTTGCATGTACCTTACTGCTATTTCCACTGAAATCAATGGCAAGGTAAACCAATTTCCCCCTTGAATCTCGTATAAAACTTTTTTTACAAGAATATTGCACTTTTTGTCTATCTAAAAATAAATATGCAAATAGAGATATGATAAGAATTTTTATCAATTGCTTACTGAACAGAATTTAGGTAAGGAATCTATGTGAAGTAAACATTTTAAATCACTCATCTCAGTGCCACCTAACTCATAGGAGATAGTCTACTAATTTCTAGTTTCCTCCTTGGGATAACAAGGTTTCACTTTTTGTTAGATTGCCCCAAATGGCCAACCAACCATGGCATTGGGATAATTTCTTCATGCTTTGTGAGTGCAACACAAAAAGATAACTTGACATCTTTAGCAGCCATGGAACCATAATACCATTAAAAAGAACAATTGAAGGGATACACATGATTAATTAATCACAATGAGAACACGATGAATGAAATCCTACTTCCTTAACAAAACAGAGACACTAATTCAACTAAAGAAATGCTATCCAAATAGTCTTGCATTATACCTCTAAAGAGTTTGACTTGTCCTCATTTGGGTAGGGCTGCATTCCTCCTCTGAAGTGTCATTCACATTCTCCAGACAGAGTAGTACTAGCAATGTGGCAAGTAGCGGTACTGGTAGTATATTTCTTTCCTCTTTTCTAAACCTTTTAGTTCTAGAAAGCAGTCTTATCCCCTTCTCCACAGACAACAGAGTCATCCATTTAATGTCATGTCACTTGGCTGTGTCAATCAGCCTGGCTCATCTGCTACAACTTTGTGAGAAACCCAATTAAATGTTAGAGCACTCCAATCTTTTTCAATGAGCTCTTGGACAGAAGACTGTAACTTATGCTGCACGACCCTCTAGGAAGTTATATAATTTTATGAAAAAATGTTTCAATGTTAATACGTAATCTTTACAATACTTATATAAAATATCAGATTTAGAGACAGAGATTCTGGCAGATATAGACAACTAGAGTGGGTCCAGGCAAGCATGCACATGACTCTTGTGATGTATCAAAGCAGTTTGAGATGCTGCAAAAGTCATGCTGGGAACAAAAAAAAAGGTTCCCTGCACTGCATATTTGCACTGTGGGCTCTAAATTTGATACCAGGAAATCAAGGTATCAAAAAAAAAGCCTACATGTAAGAAATGGGGCAAGGCATGGTCCAGAACAATCCCCTGAGGCAACTAGAAGTTGGGGTCCTCCAAAGAGACACTCTGGTAGCTGGCGAGAGTGCCTCTATAGCTGGCCCTTGCCCCAGTGCTGCAGTATGCTGCTTCCTCATGTGGGACAAAGAGCAGCGCAGGCTGCAGTGTGATCAGATCAGGCTCTGTCCAAGGTAAATTGGGATGGGGTGGGAGACTACAGCAGGCGCTGTATGGGTGCAGGGGACTGTGTCAGTGTGGGGGGATGCTGCTCGGAAAGGGTGGGCCCTCTGCCTGCTCCCCCCATGGCCCACAGTCCCCACCTCCCCACCCCCACAGCAGCAGCAGCCATCAGGGCACTCAGGGACCTCCTGGCATAGCTCCCTCCAAGGCATGGGGCAGTGTGGCACAGCCCTGGCTGCCTGGCACCCAGTGCTGCCAGTGCCACATCACACAGGCCCAGCCTGGCCTGGCATGGAGCCAAGAACCTTCAGAGAGGACCAGACCACTTGGGCTGTCACCCACAGTCCAGTGCTGCTTGCAAGGACTACCCATCATGCTAGGCCCAGCCCTGTCTCCATGGAACCAACCCGACCTGATAGCATGGGGCGGGGGTTGTGGCAGGAGGGCCCTGAGTGCCCCAATGGCCACTGTTACTGTGGGAAGACTGTGGGCTGTGTAGGGGGGAGGGCATGTGTGCCTTGTGTGGGGCATGTATACCCTGTGGAGAAGCCACGTGTGCCCTGTGAGGGGGTATGTGCCCTGTAGGGGGGGGTCTGTCAGTGAGCTGTGTAAGGAGGACTGTACCCTTCAGGGGGATGGGGGACCCACCCCTCCTGAGCAGACTCCCCCACTCCCACACAGCGTCCACATCCACAGTTTTTTCCACATCCACAAATCCCCCATCAATCCACCCAGAAACCCAACACTCCAAACCACCCCCCACAAATCCCTCACCCACATGCCCAGCCACAAACCGAAAGCCCTCGCACAAGCTCCATACCCACCCAAACCTCATCCCCAGAAACTCTACACCCACCCACAAATTCCCCCAACCTTAGGTATAGGATGAGAAGAAAGCTGGAAAGGAGGCTGATAAGGAAGAAATACAAAGATAAGTTAGGGAGGAGGCTGATAAGGAAGAAATACAAAGATAAGTTAGGGGAGAAAGGAAAAAAGAAATTAAGTAAGCAGAGAGCTGAGGGAGAGAGAGAAATTGATGGAAGGAAATGGACTTAAACTTCCTCTCAAATATTTTATAATCACAATTACAGGAAGGAAATAGAAGAATATTACATTATAAACAATGAAAATTGGAACAAAGTATAGATGTCAAAAGAAATGAGCATGGTTTTATATACAAAAGAGTCCAAAACTAAAAAATAACACCAGTGAATATATGGTCACTATGATCTGAGTTGTTTGAAAGCTTGTTCATGCTCATTCTAATAAAACGATAAGACCAGGCTGTGTTTTTGATAGCGAGGGACGGTAAGAATTAAAAAGAATACAAAAGAAAGAATAAAACTGTTTTCCAGAAGGCAACTAGATAGAAGGAAATACTACCTGAAATAAAACTAAATATTCACAAGGCAAAAATAGATGATGGGAAAAAATATTTCTATTGACTAAAGAGTCATTAACATTCAAGGCATTGTTAAACTCATCTTAACTAAAGAAAGCACTGGAAACCTTGCAAAATCAAGAAGTTGACTAATGATCTAAACAATAAATTATACAGATGGTAAATAAGACAAACCCCTTCATTCAGTCTGAATTATGGAATGAAGCAACAGTATTAGCTCAAATATGCCATCCACATGGAACATTTATCAAAAATGACAGCAAATATAATGTTCTAATTAGAAATAAAGCAACCATGTAAGATAATTTAAAGGGAAGTAGTGGATTTTTATAATTCGAGCCATTGAGATTTAAGTTAGAAAAAAATAGTGAGTCCATGGTACGGAAGTATATTACAGTGCAGGGAGATAGAATCAGTAATTCGGTAAGTATTATCCATTATGTTTCTACAATTCATTGCATTAAAAAATAGAATAATGTAGCTTAAATTAACCCTGAGATATACAATACAATTTATTTAAAAAGAAATGTACTAGCTAATATATTTAAATATGCAAAGTTTAAGTATTCAAATAAAATGGTAAAACAACTGTCTATCATTATGTCAGTGAATTAAAATATGTATATTTTCTTTGATTGTAGGCACTATGTCCTGTCAATGGTTATAACCATCTAATTTCTCGACTTTCTTTTTTAAATTATCTTTAAAAATAACTGTCAAAAATAACATAATTTTCAGCATCTGTTCTTGGCTGGTATCTTTTTTCTTTACAATTAAGGCACATGTTAGAAGTCTTAGGAAAAAAAGACCAAACCCTTAGTCAGATTCTAGAGAGGTAGTTTTACTGACAATTGAACAGATTTTGGACGTATAGCTTTTTTCCGTTTTTATGCTAACTGATATGCAACCTAATTTATTTATTTTAATTTCTTGAGGCCTAAGATCAGACTTAGACCATTGCTCTAGCATTCACCTTGAAGGAGGACAATGAAGAAAAATAGAATCCAGATCAAATACAAACAAACAAAATAGTGATAATATAAACTCTATTTTCTGATTAGCAAAAATGAGATACCTATTGACAGAGAAGAGGTACCCACAATCATCATGAATATGATTTAAAGATCCAATAAGGAGAATAAAACTTTTTTTGTGGGATTTCCTAAGACCTTTTGGACTCCTACGTAGGGAAGAGTTTCTGTAAAAGTGATGTCAGAATTTTAGAATAATTTCTGGAGGCTGAATGCTCAGTATTGCATTCAGAGAAGATAAAACAGAAATATCTGTGAGACTGCCTGCCAAGTTTCTCTTCCCTCATCTGCTTGCAACCTGGTGTGGTTGCAGACATGCCAGGATGCAGCAGTGATAAATGCAATCAGATAGCCACTTAGACAGTGGAAGAACCTAATGTGGTTTTGTCATCTGGCTTGTTGTTATTAAACCTGACAAAGTGAAAAAGCCAACAGGTCATGGGAAAGACAGGGGAGCGAATGAATATGAATACGTATAATTAGAAGTCATAACTGATACCTATTATTTTGTTTACAAGAACATACACCATTTATAGGGCACTAACAGAACCCCAAATTTCTTCCCATTGTCCTGCTGCCCATCCCAAAAAACAGACCAAGGTTTGCCCTGGGATAACTCCTTATTCCTGCAAGCCTAAGCTATATTGTGCTTTACTAGGCTCCACAGCTGCAGCAAGAGAAGCTCTGCTAGTGCCAAGTGGTTTTCCTTTGGGTGTGAATGAACGTTTATGTCCCTCTTTCTGTTGATTGGGCTAACTAGGAACATCATTCACCCCAAGACCACCCTTTACTATGGGCAATCAGTAAGGAGATAAAGCAACAAAAAGTTTTATTATATAAGAAACTAGAATAATACAAGCTAAAGTGACCATGAACATAAAGACAGAACAAAAACACCAACTGAAGTTTCTTATCTCCTCTTCTGCCTACCACCTAGTCCTTCAGAGTGATCTGTCAGTATTTTCACAGATTAGCCTTCCTGTTGATCCTACCAGCACAGACAGCTGGGGACTTGGACCTTCCTGCTGCCTGGGAAAATCCAAATACCCTGGCACTGCACAGATAACCTTTAAAATACCACCAAGCATTGTCCCAGTTCCTCGTGATTCTAAAAACCTCTTCCTGGGACATCAGGCATTCCTTTGGCTAATAGGCCATTTCTCTCAGATGCCCTTGTTATTGAAGTGTTGCTTATCCTCTTTCAGGCAGACAGTGCCTTGGGCACCCATTCCAGAAGTATAGGGAAAACTTCAGGACTTGGAGCACAGGGTGGGGGACAACAGGGAGAAAAGTTTTACCTAATGGGGTCTCCTTAAACAGACAGCAGCTGCTCCTGCTGAAGCTGCTCTTGCAGCTCTGCATGCTCACACTGCTGCTCTTGAGAAACAGAAAGGAGCACCAGCTCCCTGTGAACTCCTCTTAGGGTCCTTTTCACCTTCCACACCAGGTACAAGGCTAGCCTCCAATGGCAAAGCCTACAAATTATTCTACCCAACGTGTACCAGATACACTGGTGGGTACAAGGCTGTGCCTATCTGGATCCTATGGCTGGGAATGGACAGCCTAGAGCTTTATCTACCAAGGCAAAGACTCCTGGGTGGATGGGACCACATTGGTGCCCCCTCTAAGCTCATACCCAAGACTCATACCCCTCTCACCCAGCCCTTATTATACTATTGGCCCATCGCAGTAATGGTTAATTTTGTTTACGATTGAGTGTGGCAATTATCTTTGCTGTAGAGTGCAATGGCAAGACTTAATAAAGAGTTTTGCCTTTTCTTTAAGTATATATCTCTCATTTCCTTTGACTAAGCCATATTCAAAACATATATAGAGGGAACATAACATAATACAGTGATAAAAGCTATGTAAATATATACAGAGTAACACTAATGTTTCAATAAGACCACATATGTCCTATCAATACAACAAACCCAAGAAAATCTGCATGATGCCCCACAAAGCCCACCATGATTTAGTGGGGCTTTTGCTAACAAAGTCAATTGTTCTTAAAAAAAATTCTAGACGATTTCTTAATGTCACTGAAGTCTAATAAATACTCCTTGTGTGTTCATTATCACACTCCACCTAAACATGAGGTACTTAAACATGCTCAACCTCTTCAAAATCATATAAAATGTATTTATGTTCATTTTACATCAAATTTAGTTGGAATGAATCACAGTGTCAGATTTTAGCTGTTCTTTGTGGTTTGCTAAATACCAATTTTAAGCAAATGGATTTCTGTGCTTGAGTCAGACAGCTCAGTGACATCTTGGTGATATTGTCCACTGAGATCCTCCTTTGAGTCAGCTTGCTAACCACAACTGTTCCATTTAACTTCATATCTTTAATAGAAGAGAAAGCAAGAGACACTGAGTTTCCCTTAGGGAAACATCTCTCTAAATGTTTTGTTAAATGTTAAATATTCACAGTAGAATGCCTTCATATTTTCCTTCATTTAGTATTTTAGAATCACAAATGTTTCTGAAAGATTTGACTTAAAAAAAAAAAAGATTCTTAACCAATACTGCTTCCTTGCTGAAATGTTGTCAAACTGATGAGTGGCCACATATGGACAGACTGTGTCACTTTTATAAATGCTCATCAATATCTTTCTGCCCAAATAGTTCCTTTAATCAATAGGACTACTAATGAAGGAAGTAATATTCATTGTAAGAGTGGCACAGTCTAACTTATCACCATCTGTCTCTTCTACTGTAAGACCCAACACATTTGGGGCCAGATTCTGATATGCAGGCTCTGCTATGCAGCACTTTATTTCATCACAGTCTCATGGAGTCAATACAAATGTTTGTGGGTTAACATGCTTGTCAGCTTAATGTAAGGATATCACAGTCTTGTCCTGTGAAAGTTAAAATTTCACGTTCAGGTGACATTTCTGAACCTAAAAACCTACAGATGTTGTCAATGTATCATTATTTATGATGCTGGTGTCAGCATAAAATTATATTATCAGCCCTAAAACATATTGCTTTGTTAATGTAATACCTGTGTATATTGCTCTAATGACATGCATTGACTTTGAAAAAACTTGATCTACTGTGACAAAAGCAATGTCCTTCAGTCTTCGTCCTCCATGCAACATTCATAATTCACAAAATCTTCATCTGTTAGGCACCGTTTGAACAGTGCTGAAACAGATTAATACTTTAGAGTCTGCTCTAGTTCAAGAAAAATAGTGTGCCAGTATCCATTAATAAGTACTTAGTAGCCAAGAGTCTTTATTACCTACCATATGGAGTTAAATATTTCTATTGCAGGCTATCACTTAAAGGCTGATACAAAGATATTTCACAATACAGACTAACAGCTTCATTGGGACAAAATATGTGTCCTTCCTTGCACTAAATGAAAACACTTAATCATTTTCATCTACATATTTTTCTCTTCAGCATGCACGTTTGAAGAAAATGCCTGGGGTACTGAGTCAGTGTGTTCTATTATGTCCATGTGCTTGCAACAGCTGATGACTAAAAGGTATATTCTTCTTGTGTGGAAAATTATGCACAAAAATCCATTTGCTTAAATCAAAATTATTGTAAATATGTAACATCAGTAAATAAAGAGAAGACTATTTCCTGAAATCTAAATGCTGCAATCTATTAGGAAACTGGTAAAGATCCAGATATCTCCCCCCACCATTTTTTCTCTCCAATATTCCATTTCCTTAAGATGGGTTTACAGTAGAGACCCATAGTCAGCAGAATTTCCATTTAAAAGACAAAGCCATTTTTTTATACAGATCGTATATCTCTTTTTGCAGTTCAGGTAATTGAAATACTTGTAGCAGAAGTAATTAGACAACTATTTGATGCAATAAAAATTGCAAGGTTAATCTAGCCTGAAATGTTTTGAGTAGAAGGAAGCAAAGTAAAAATGATGTGCAAAATGTGGGAAGGAAAAGAAGGCTGTGAATTATAAGATCCCAGTTATGCAGACCAAAAAATGAGTTCAGGAGAGTAATCTAGTGAGAACTAGTATTATTAAATTACAACAAACCTATTTGAAGAAGTATGAGAAACTTCTAATTTGAAGGGGATTAAAAGAAGTTTTAAACAAGCCATGTTAGAGAAGTGACTGGATGATGATTGCGAGATAATTCTGTATCTGAGTGACTGTGGCAGAGAAGAGCATGCCACATCAAGTGGCTTATCACAGACACCAGGACTACGGGTTGACTGGCCACTAGCAGTGGAAGAGGTGAAGGAGAGAAAGCATCCACCCCCAGCATGGACATGCCTTGTAAGTGCATGCTGGCACTGATTTGTGGAGCTGAACACAGGCACTGGTTTAAAACCACCACAGAACAGTGTGAAAGGAAAACTGGAAACAAGTTCCCTGCCTCAGATGGAAGAGCACGGGAAGGCAGAATGCCCCGGCAGGGGTTATTGATGGAGGCCTAATTTAGAGAAGCTGATCACCACAACAGACTTGGAGGAGTCAGTATACTTACCAGAGCAGCATCTATGGGAAGGAGACTCTGGCAACCAGAGTTGGATCAGCGATGAACCTGAAAGACAAGAGAAAAGGAGAGTAATGAAACCATGAGTGAAAATGCTCGGGCCACGTTTAGGTAGGTCCAAGTCCAAGGTTCCCTGCATAGGGAAATGATACACGGGACTGAGTGGATAGAGATATTTATTGTGGACATTGTCACTTCTAGCCTGCACCATTATTATCGTGGCAGAGACTCTTGTAACTGAGCAGGGCAAGACAAATATACTTCAGACTTGACATTGCACCGCCAGGGTGGTGTTAGGTGGGGTTTAGAGAAGGCAGATCCCCAGGCCCAAGCTACACTGCGCGCAGGTGTAAAGGCACCGAAGGAGAGAGATCAATATCATCCTCCCCAAGATTACTTTACATCCAAGATGTGGCAGGCAAGAACCCTTGGCAACTTTAATAATCTGCACTGCCGGCCAAACTGTTGACCCATAAAGTAGCGGACAGTGTGGACCGTGTAGAAAAATCTAAGCAGTGGGCCAAGGACTGACATCGAAAATTACAGTAATAAACAGTGATACTGAATCTGGCAGCTAAAGTGATGAGAGGGAATCCTGGTTTTCTGATTTAAAACTGTAACCCCAAATCCATATTTTTCTGTGATTAAAATGAAATGCCACAAGTTTAAAGTTTAAAACTTGATTGAATCCTCTCCAAATTAGAAGTTTCTCTTACTTCTTCAAAATAGCTTTGTTGTGACTTATTAATACTACAGTAAAAGCCTTGTTATTCGGCACTTTATTAAGCAGCATGGTCTATTAACTGGCATGTCACTTGATGTGGAAAAAGTGAAACCAGAAGACCCACTTTACTGACTTCAAGCCACAGCCCGGGACAAAGCAGCCTGTGTGGCCCCCACCCTCCCCCCTTCTGTTCCTCAGCACACTGATGCTAGAGAGTGAAAACCTGGTGCATTGGAATCAGCAGGAGGGGAAGTGCCCTGACTAGGAAAACATGGCTCTCAGGTAACCAGCATGTTTGGTTATCCGGCATCCCCCATTCCCAATGGGTGCTGGATAAAAGAGCTTTTGCTGTAGTTCTCACTAGGTTACTCACTTGAAGTCATTTTTCAGTTTGCATAACTGGAATCTCATCATTTAGAACCTTTTTTCCTGTTTACAATTTGCCTACATAGATTAGTGGCATTTCATTTTAATTATGGAAAAAAATGGATTTTGTGCTAGTTTTTTAAATCAGAAATTTGGGGATTTTTTTTTTTTTATCAGAGAAAATCAGGATCCCTGATGAATAGGTAGTATGAACTGGAAAACATAAAATGCCTATTCAATAACCAACTAAAGTTCTTAGATTAGTACAGTCATACCTTGGTACTCGACTGCTTTGAAACTCGTCAAAATTGGTATTTGACGCATTTTGACATGAAAATTTTGTCCCGGTACTCGTCGTTTGTTTGGTTCTCGACGCGCAAGCTAGAACTTGTCGGTGTCGGTTGCCTTGTGACTCACTACCCTTTCCAGCCGAAACAAAGGGTCACGCGTTAGTCACGCGGTAGCTCTTGCCCTGTGCACATCCCCTTGAGGTCTTATCTTAGCTTCCTTCCTGGGAAAAAATTTGTTTGGTACTTGTTGTTTTTGGTACTCATCACGCCTCCCAGAACCAATTAACGATGAGTACTGTGGTACCACTGCATCTAAAAACCACAAGCAGGTAGATCAGAAGCAGACAAGTTAGAGAGGAATTACACTGGGGAAGCAAATGCCATGATGTACAAGACAGATTCTGCTCATCCTATGGAGAGATTGCAACATTATCTGGAAATATTATGGAAATTCCTAAAAACATGTTATCAAATATGTCACTTGAGAAAAATTAGACAGAATTTTTGTTATAATTTAATTCTAAGATATGAACTTAACTTTGAATTCTTACAATTGCAGGCTTACAGGGGTCCTCTTTTATGTATAATAGGGAATGAGAATCAAGGTTAATTTTGAAAATTCAGAGCACTTGAAATAGAAGATCATGTTTTCAGAGGGTCCAATCATCGTCAGGTTGAACTTACCACTCCCAACACTATAGGAGTGATTGCAACATTTTGGTAATTTCCCTCCTTCTCTTGTATTTATTATTTATATTACAGTATCCCTTAGATACTTCACTGTGTGAAGTGACTTCCCCTAAGATACAGAGTACACCAGTGGTACACCAGGAATAGAACCCAAGCCTTATGACTCCCTTGTGTACTAAACCACACTGTTTCCCTTGGAGAGTATTTCACTTTTTCAGCAAAAGAACTAATGTGCATTAAGCACTATTTCCATGTTGATAAAGGAAAAAAATGCATGAGCTTCACATGGTGGTCAGCAAAAACAGAACGTCCACATCTTCTTTACTAATAAGATGTGTTATGGATTGTGATTAGGAATAATGAAAACAGTCTCAAAAGTATGGAAGACCACAAAGGAAGCATTGCATCTTCATTAAAATATGCAAGTTAAATAGCTTATTGATAGACTAATTCTTGATTTTGTCACTTAATAAACAAATACGTCTCATTAACTGTGGCCTAGGATATTTTTATGCTTTCATTTTTAGTCAGAGGTCACATATAAGTAGGTTATTTTAACCTGGAATTTAAAGGCAGTTTGAAGTCTGGTTCTAAAATGTCATTGCCCTGAGATACTATAGTCTCTGAAAAAAAAAACAATAAAGAAAAACTTATTACCTAGTGTTAATGAAAGTAGTTATTGTTGATCAGTGATGATGGGTCTTATATAGATGGAAGGTTGGCTGACTTAAAAAATTCTGATTCAAAAACAACTTGGGGTACAATCCTTCTTTATAACAAGTGTTTTATACTCTTATTCCCCACTGACCTTAAAAGGAAATAAAAGCTATTACTAATTTGTGGAATCTATGGTTTTTAGATTAGGTAAAATAACCCAGCTCACAAAAAGGACATTTTTCTGGTCTTTTTATAAAATATAATACACAATCTTTAAATAAATCTGATTTCCTGCCAGTCTCCAGAAAATAGTAATCCATGAGATTATATGAATTTGTGAAAACTAAGTTTTATTCTTGTAATATTGCTAGACATTCGTGACCAAAATTTCGGTAACACAGTGTGGCAAGAAAGACTTACCCCGACTGGGTGAGGAGTGAAGCTGGTGGGATGCCAAGCTGGAACAAGAGCGCAGTGAAAGTGAAATCATGGCAGGAGAAAATGCTGTCCTAAAAGAAAAAAAGGAAAAAGAATGGTGGAGCCAGAAGGAGTCAGGGCCAGCTCTTGCATTGGCATTGGCATGCTTTATAGCACTGTGCTGGTGTCGATTAGTTGGCCAGCCCTCTGAGGCTGAGATAAAAAACTCAGCAGAAGAGCAGCTCAGGGGACTGGGAGCAAGTTCCCAATGAGCCCAGAGTGGCCTGGAACAAAACAGATTCCCACTGAAGGGACATGATGGCTGCCTGGGAAGGGGTTTTCCAAGACAAATACAGCCATACAAGACTCAGTGACCTACCTGAAGAATAACCATGGACATTGGATATCTCCAGCCCAGATTGAATCCAGATGGGACCTGAAGGGACAAAAAGAAATGGATGTCTGAGTTGCGGCAAGTATAGAGCTGAGAGAGAGAGAAAGAGGCACTGGGGAGCAAGGTAACCTGGTGTCAGAAAGATACTTAGATAGGATCAGCACAGTCAGGGAAAACTCGGATGAGATAACCCAAACTGACCACCATAAATTCAGAGGACTGGGACACCAGAGTCTATATTGTACCAGCACTAGGAATCCAGAAACAACATCTTTGGGTGGCATTAGGTGGGGTGAAGGGAAGGCAGAGCCCCAAGTAGGAACAACAGTCGGGAAGATTGAAGAAAAGTAACAGGAAGAGCGGGACAAACCATCTTCCTCCCAATTAAAATAACTTATTCCTGCAAGACATGGCAGAAGAGAACCCCTGGGGAACCTTCCAAGATCTAACCCAGTAACAAGCCTGTTTCTTCCTTGAGTAACGGCAAAACCAGAAAAACCCTTATGGACACGATGCACGGGTGAACAGCATGGGCAACTATGTGCAGGTAAATCTTTTTTGGGGAAAAAAAACAGCAGAAAGAAAAAAAAAAGAATAGCTGAGTCTTTTCATTGTAAATAATGTTGAACTAAAAGGTTGAATGGTAGGGGAAGATGAAATATTATTTCACACAGCAATTTCTCAAACAAACAACTCAGCAGTTCTTAACTGAGAGTTATCTATACACTGGTGCATGACTTGTAATTTAGTCTTTATTGTAAAACAAATATTCAGTGGCCATTTGAGTGTTCTTGTTACATTTATGTAAAAGTGTTCATATTTATAGTAGAAGTAGATGGCATGAACAAAGTAGTTTTCTTCATCTATATTTCATTGAGGAAGTCATGCAGTGAAAAGCACACTCAGCAAAGTTCCATCCATTATGATCCCTGTAGTCACAGAGGTCTAAATTAGCATAGTGGTATTTGAAGTAAGACCCTCTCTCTGGAATATCCTACAATCTATAATTAAACAAGTCATCCACACTAGCATTCTTTAGCAAACGATAAATCTCCAGGGTGCAATAGGGTGGGTAAAATATGGACTAATACCAAAATTATATTTTCAGCACGTGCAGGTGATTGGGTTTTAGTACTAGGCCTAATGGTTTTTATAATTAAATTAAAATAGAAAACAAAAAATGTAATTTGGCATTTGAAATGTAACATAAATCAAGCTGTGCACATACATTATTTAACACGTGGATATATTATCGTTCCCTTGCCCTCCTTCCATCTTGCCTCTTTTGTTTGACTAGGGAATTTCTATAATGTGTTCAGCACTTGCCTCACTAAGGATTTATGCCTTATTATGGCCTATGTGTCCTATTCCAATATAAATAAATAGCAAGAACAATTAAATAATTCTAATAGAATATGTAGCAAAATGTAAGTAGTGCTTTCAACCCTGACTACTTTAGGGTCTGATGGCAACTTCATGGCATACCTTTATGTAACAGGGAATCCTAACCCTGGCTAATAGAAGGAAGCAGGAACAGGCAAGGGGAATGCTATTGCAGAGTGTTAAACTGTAGGCCTCTGAAGAGTTAAGAGCCCTTGCTTCTGATTTGGATAACTGGCAGCACCTGAGCCCTGTTTTACAGACAGCAAGGAAGTGACTGGAAGGGGAGGACTTAGCATCCATATAAGTCTGAGCATAGGGGTAAGAAATTAGCTTTGTCGAAATCCTCACCAGAGACGGTAGGATGAGAGGGTCAAAACCCAGTAGTGTGGAGGCCACATGGGCTGCCTGGGTGACACTCTTTGCTCTGAGCCCTGCAGGAGCTGGCGGAAGTGAAGGAACTAAGACTGATGAGCAGATGCCTGAGCAAATGAATGAATTAGAGGAAGATCCACAAGGCATGGGCAGGGCTATAAGAGAAGCTAGAAGACACATTTAATGTCCCTAACATTAACAACATGTAAATCCAGGAGGCCTCAATTAGTACTATTAGAGTCATAGTTGTTTTTTGGTTTGTTTGGGTTTGGGGGGGGGGGAGGTCTTCCAGACTGCGGCAGTCAGGGTGTGTGGGAGGGGGATGATCAAAGCATGGGGTCTGCATGGTGGGGCTCTGCCAGGATGTCCCAGAGCCCTTACGGCCCCTGCTGCAGACTGTGAGCTTTTTTTTTTTTTTTTAAGTGCTGAGACTAGGCTTGGGCCAGGCAGAGGATGGGCCTAGGCAGGGCAGCCATGGGGGATTCTCCCATGGCTCCTACCACCAGGGAAGGACAGGCACAGCTGGAGAAGCCACAGCTGCCTAGCTGTACCTCCTTCTCCCCAGCAGATCTGAATCTCTGAATGAGTGCCAAATCTCCGATTCTGATTTGATCAAATTGAATGGGGACAGTGATTCAAATCACCAAATTGAATCACTGTCCTCTGAATCAGTCGAATCTGAATCTAAACTGAATACTTCCCTATGTGCACAGGCCTAATAGTTGGTTCCCGCAAGGAACTGAGTTTTTGATCTTGGGACCTAAGACACTGAGGCAGGACCAGTGGCCCCAGAGCTAAAGTAGTAGCAATGCCTTACTTAGGCTGGTATTAAGGCCAGAATATGGCTGCCCAGTGATAAGCACAGCAGATTAGAGCACCTAAAGCTTACTCTACTCTCTGAGGGCAGCCTCCCATTTTTATATAAATTAGACAGCAAGGTGTGGCTGGCAAGTATAGGGCAGGTCCCAAGAGACTAGAAGTGGTGGGACAGGGTTGGAGTGGCCACTAGGAGGCACCAAAGCCATCCTCCAGTCTACATTTCTGAATAGTTTGTATATTACACAAAAAACAGAACATTGTTAATTGTAGATCTGTCATCTCAAAAATATCTCAACCTATCATTTTAGGAACATAGCTAATAGGCCCCACCTTGGAAGTTATTCACTTGAATACTATTTTACGTATTTGAATGGCCTTATTCATTTCAATTTTATTTCTTGCTAATAGAATTCATATGCTCTTTAGGTCCAGGGAACACCTTTTTCCCCATAAAGTGCTCTATCACCCCATTTTGGGGTTTAACATGGCTCACTTTCCCCACCACCCAGCAGCATATGTGCTCACCTGCCATGTCTTGGTGTTTTAAGTTGCTATGTTCCCTCGGTATGGTTGAAAAGCTACTCTTATGAGTGTTTTTTTCTCCAAGACTCCCTGGGGTTTTGGGAATAGGCTACACACAACTGTAGGTCCAGATGACTGATTTCTTTCTGACCTGTTGTGACCTCTTGCCTGATGTCGAGGCCTACTCTCAATTGCCTACCAACTCCCTCACTAACATCCTTCTCCCTGGCTCATTGGCAAAGCAGTATCAGGGCTCTGGGTCACCCACAAAGATTATCTTCTTCATCTCCCTTTTTCCTTGGCCTTTCCTTCACCCCTTGAAGAGCTCCTGCTTGTACCCCATCTCCTGTTCAGCTGCCTAGCCCTTTGGCTGAACCTCTTATATACTTCCAAGAGGAGATGAGGCTCTTGTCCATGGCCCTTTTCTATATAAAGTAGAAGACTTAGTACAGTGCTATGCTTAGCACAATGGAGTCCTGGTCCATGGCAAATGTCATTAATTGCTATCACAGTATAAATAATAATAACACCACAGGTGAAATTCTGGAGGTGTACAAGTCAGCAAATGTTTTGCGATTGACTTCAACTCAGAAGACTTTGTAGCATAGGGTAGTGAAAGATAGCAAAAATTTTGCTTTTCCTGTTGATTTCCTACCAATTAATGTACATTTATTACTGCTAATTAAGGGAGAATGATGCCTGCTAATTGAAAAGCCAGGTTGAAAGCTTAGGCCTTAAGACAGAAAAAGAGACTTTTGTTACCACATTTGCTCACCACTTTGGGGTGTGTTATTAGGGGTATATTCCTGGGGTCTCTGTAATTCTATCAATGTGCTGCTTATGTTACTTGGATTTCTATATGGAGCTGTATCTCTCCCTTTTGTAAGTCCTCACCCCCAATGAAGCTATCTAACAGGACTGTTTCACTGTGACTGGGTTCTTCCAACCACCACATCAATCAAACACATACATGCACATACACACACAGATTAACAGGATACACCTGAGCCAGGCTGGGTTATTTAGCATTGACAGGCTAACACCCTCATATGCCTTGAACTCAGTTCATCCCTTATTTCAGCAGGGCAATAATAAATCCAGTTAGACACACATACACACACACTAACAGAGTACTTTTGAGTGGGCTGTGTCCAGCTGATACTCTCATGCACCTTAAAACTCAGCACATCCCAATCTCTTGTAACAGCAGTCCTAGTAATAATTCCCTTGATAAGCAGACCCAATATAGTTTTGGACATTACAGGGATCTTTGGCTTAGGTAAAAGAAGTGTTTCTGCAGAGAAAATGGGGAGGTCAAGGGAAAAGAAGAGCAAGTGAGGTTCAGAGAGAGAGTACAGTAACCAGCTTGAACATAAAAGTTATTTATTGCCAGGTGTATACATTTATGATCATACCAATAGTAATAGACATACAAGAGAGACAAATAAAACTGTTACAATATTACATAGTTTCAATTAGGTATTTGGGGAAGCCTAGCTTAAATTTGATTAGCAAAAGTCAGATTTAGAAAGCTTTGCCTGGAGTAAGAGAGAGAGACTTGGGGTCTCACCACTCAGTGAAGCTTGAACCAGTCGAGGTTCCCAGGTGTTTGTTGGAACTTGCAGACAGGCAGAGTCTTCAGCATGATCAACAAAGGGATTCCAGGCAGAAAAGGAGTGGAACTGATGCAGCTTTTGGATCCAAGCACCAGGACAGAAACTTAAACTTGGGTAGGGGATTTTGTAGAGAACTAACAATGACTCAAGGGAGACTACTAGGTTTGTTTAGGTGTAAACCATGGCTCATATGCTGGACAATAGGAAGTGATGACTCCTCTCCCACTGCATCTTCATTGTCTTTTGTAAGTCCTTCCTCTAATCAATTTTTGTTTGGCATAATGTGGGAAGAGGGAGTCCTTTGTGAGTCAGACAGGCTGGGTCCTGTGCCAGGGTTTCCCAGGAACACAGAACTGACAGGTAACACTTTCACCATGGACATGGTTCCTGTCTACAGCTACAGATTTGCAAATGTGTTCCAGCCTGCAGACATTCCCTTCTCTGATATCTGATCCTACACTAGGGCCTGTCCCGGGAATGCTGGGAGAGCAGCAACAGCTGAACTCTCTCCAGTGGCCCAACACAATTCTCAGCTGGTTGAAGGGTGCAGGGGAAGCTGAAGCTGGATTCCTCCCTATCACAGAGGAGTCAAGCACAGAAGAATTAATTCTAGTGAGAAACTTTCTTACAGAGGAGATCTTCCAGGAGTCAGGATAGAAGAGGCAGGTTTCCTCTATGAGGAGCTGGATATATACCTTTTCAGTTCACAACACATGATGTACTAAGTTAGGTGTCTGACAGCTGAGTAATACAGTCCTAGCCTCATGTTATGCAAAATCTCACACCAACATGCAGTCAGACAGATCTTATATGGAAAGTATAACTAGTGGTCTGATTTTAGGCCTCTCTGATATACCTGTCCAAGAAGCAAAAAATAAATTCCTGTTCTGCTCTGCAAGGCACATTACTTGCTTGTCCATGTATTTTCCTGTAACTTCTCAACTGCAAACCCTCATGATATCAAATTGAAACACCGGAAAGAATAAATTCTGATTAATCTTACCTTGAAAAACATTAACAGTTTTATCACTTAGAGAGCAAGAAAACAAAGGGCTTAGATGGAAAAGTAATAAATAAATACACGAAACACATTGCTCTGATGGCTATGAAACAGTGACAATTGTAGCATTTAGAAATGCTGTCACCGCTGTGAGCAACAGCAGAATTATAGAAATCTCTACCAAAGTGAACAAGGGAATCAGAATGTCAGCATCAAATGGGCCAAAGTAACCCCAATATTTTACAACAAGATTTTACAATACCCTGGGAAAAACAAAATACAGTTGAAAGTCAGATAAATTCAGAGGGCTAGCTATTTGTATTGCACTGGAACCTATAAGGGTGAGTTAAGAGCCTGTACCAGCTCAGAACAATAGCTTGTCCTTTTATCTGTGTATCCTTGTAAGAAAAACTTCCCCTATCTTCAAAATTTTATACCTAATGTTCCTCCCCATCTATAGAGCAAGTGGTGGGGCATGGGTGGCATCCAGGATTTTTTCCAAATCCCATCATTTTGTACAGCTAAGCAGTCATGATTTGTTCCTGGGACTGGTCTGTAGTAAATAACAACCCCAGAGCAATGGATGGGAACAGTGACACAAATGGTTTTTCTGCACTATTTCTATGCACCATGCTTTGCAGAAAGTGTATTATAAACCACAGTTACAGCCAATACTGAAAGATAGTTTGAACATTTACTCCAGTTATAAAGTACATATCTTTATCTAAGGTAAGAAGTGCAGAAATGCATTGTGGCTAAACAACTTGAAAAGAGAGCAAAATAATCAAACTGGACCTCATGATGAAAACAGAGTCCTTTAGAAAAGGCAAACATGTCTTTACTTTGACATTCTAAGCATTTGCAGTTAAAGACAGACTCAAGTCAACAAGAATCCTGCACTACTTATAGAATTTTAAATGCCTTGAGCTCTCAGAAGTGGCCAGAGGTAAACTATCTGTTCCAGTAGTAGTTACTTTTTAGTGAAAGGTGCATCAATGCACAGGAAAAGAAGACCATAAGTTCCTTTTACAACTGTATTTTTCTCCTAGGAACTAACCAGGAATCGGTAAATTCAAAATGAAGAAAAGCGGGTAGAACAAAATGTGACTGCACAAAAATGGAAAGGTGCAGTAGTTCCTAGAACCTCAGAACAGACACATCAGTCTTGATGTGTGGAGAAAATATATAAATTAAGAGAGAAGATTGTTGTTTCAGGTCTGCCATGTAAGCCTGAAAGGAAAGCAGCATTTTAGCTTAAGAGTTACAAAAAAGGCACACTGCATTTGGGACCCTTTTGTTAACTAATAAAGATTTCAGCAATGTAAATTTAATATTCATTGCAAAAAGGTCAGATTCAGTAGTTATTTAATTAAAATTAAAAAAATTAAATTCAGGGAGTCTCTTCACTCAAGCCAAATTTGTCCCAAAGCATTCAAATAAGCATTCAAACATCAGCAAATTTGAGACAACAGCTTTTTTTTTTTATCTTGAGAAGTTTTAAAATTAATTTATTTATTTGCTACTTGCTGTGTCATCTCTAAATGCTGTGGGACTTGATGGACAAGGTGAGGTACTAGGACTCAAGAGATTTCAGATCAATTCCTGCCTCCTAGGTGACTTTTGCACAAGTCATTTCATTACTACAAGTCTCATGTTTCCCATATGAAAACTGATAACAATATATATCTTAGTAAAACCCTTGGACATCTAGCAATGCACAGTGTTATACAAAAATTAAGCATTATTGCTACTACTATTGTTGCTCACTTGTGGCTGATTTTGACTTCACATTTCATAACCCCTGTTACTGGATGTAAGGTGCAGAGGCAGGTTGCAGAGAGGCATGTCTACAGAGCTGTAAGTCTTCTAACTGGTAAGGGACTGCCCTTGTGGCCCATTAGGGAAGGGAAGCTTGCTCACCGGTGCAACTTACAGACATTATACGTAGACTGGTCTAAGTAATTGGAAATCAATCTCTATTCATAACAGAACGGAAGTTTGGCTCATATAGACTGGTATAAAAATAGTGCAACCCAGTCAAAGATAGACCTGGATTGATGTGCACTCAAATCTAATTTATTTAGATTAGACTGGTGAATCAAACTTGTGTATCAGATCCGTACTGATTCAAGTTAGGTAACTGTCCTGCAGAATCCCAGGATGCTTTGCAGGTTTCCTACTACCTCTCCCTTGCAGGGAGGCATACTAGCACTCAGCACATGTTAGTTACTCTGGCCAAAATCCAGGTAAGCTCCATCCCTGAGCTTTCCCAGAGCTGAGCCAGGAAAACCCCCCTCTTCAGCCCCACCTCTTGCCTCCTACAATCTGCCAACAGCATGCAGGCAGCCGTGGGGGGTCGGGTACCTAGCAGTCAATCATGGGTGGCTCAGGTGGTTGGCTACTCTCAGTAATCTCTGGTGGCCCAGAGAGCCAAGGGGGCTTGCTGGGAGGAGTTCAGGAGTGTCCAAAACCTGATGGCCTCAGACAGTACAGGCACCCTGCCCCGCCACCAAAGGTTGAATGTGTGGTCTGTTCATAACCAATCTAACCTAGGCTGCTTACAGAACCCCATGTAGGTTAGATCAATTCCTCCTCAGGCTTTTTGAATATCTGTATTTGGTCCAGAACATGTGGAACCAGGAAGGGGATATAAACACAACTGCTAGACTAAGCAGTCAGTCTAGTTCAGTTTATAGAAGATGTTGGGGAAAAGAGCTTTCTGAGGAAAGACTAGAAGTTGACTAGGAACTGCAAGACATAGACAGTAAGCCCAAGGGACTGATTGGGATAGCCAACCAGTAATAGAAGATTTTTATTTGGCTTGCACATAGATTCATAGATTCGTAGATCCTAGGGTCGGAAGGGACCTCAATAGATCATTGAATCCAACCCCCTGCATAGGCAGAAAAGAGTGCTGGGTTCAGATGACCCCAGCTAGATGCATATCCAACCTCCTCTTGAAGACCCCTAGGGTAAGGAAGAGCACAACCTCCTTTGGGAGCCCATTCCAGACCTTGGCCACTCTAGCTGTGAAGAAGTTCTTCCTAATGTCTGGTCTAAATCTGCTCTCTGCTAGCTTGTGGCCATTATTTCTTGTAACCCCCGCGAGCGCCTTGGTGAATAAAACCTCACCGATTCCCTTCTATGCCCCCATGATGAACTTATAGGCAGCCACAAGGTCGCCTCTCAACCTTCTCTTGTGGAGGCTGAAGAGGTCCAGGTGCCCTAGTCTCCCCTCATAGGG